>WNWK01020083.1:0-36552 GCA_009830355.1 Cherax destructor | reverse complement strand
CTACTACTACTACCACTTCTACTACTAATACTAATATTACTACTACTACTACTACTACTACTACTACTACTACCACTACTAATACTACTACTACCACTACTACTACTACTACTACCACTACTACTACTACTACTACTACTACCACTACTATTACTACATCGTAAAACTTCCATTACACTAAAATGTTAAATTAGATAAGAGACTTGGAAATTTAATTCTGCTCATTATAAACCCACTAACCCACCACCCAACCCACTAACCCACCACCCAACCCACTAACCCACCACCCAACCTACTAACCCACCACCCAACCCACTAACCCACCATCCAACCCACTAACCTACCTTCCAACCCACTAACCCATCACCCAACCCACTAATCCACCACCCAACCCACTAACCCACCACCCAACCCACAAAACCCACTAACCCAACACCCACTAACCCACCTCCCAACCCACTAACCCACCACCCAACCCACTAACCCACCTCCCAGTCCACTAACCCACCTCCCAACCCACTAACCCACCACCCAACCCACTAACTCACCACTCAACCCACTAACCCACCTTCCAGCTCACTAACCCACCTCCAAACCTCTAACCCACCACCCAACCCACTAACCCACACCCAACCACTAACACCACCCAACCCACTAACCCACCTCCAACCCTAACCACCCCAACCCACTAACCACCCACCACTACCACCCCCAACCCACTAACCCACCACCCAACCCACTAACCCACCACCCAACCCACTAACCCACCACACCCACTAACCCACCTCCCAAACCAACTAACCTACCTCCCAACCCACTAACTCATCTTCTAACCCACCTCAACACTAACCACCTCCCAACCCTAACCTCAACAATCCACCTCCCAACCATAACCCTAACCCACTAAACCTCCCACTATACCCACCTCCCAACCACCCTCCCAACCCACCTCCCAACCCACTAACCCACCTCCCAACCCACTAACCCACCTCCCATCTCATTAACCCACCTCCCAACCCACTAACCCACCTCCCATCTCATTAAAAAACCTCCCAACCCACTAACCCACCTCCCAACCCACTAACCCACCTCCCAACCCACTAACCCACCTCCCAATCCACTAACCCACCTCCCAACCCACTAACCCACCTCCCAACCCACTAACCCACCTCCCATCTCATTAACACACCTCCCAACCCACTAACCCACCTCCCAACCGCTAACCCATTTCTATCAAATTTGCTGGCTACCATCCTTACCAAAGACATTACCCCATACCTCATTCATCGCCCATTTCCCGTTCCCCTGTCTCCCATTCCTCATACCAGATCTCCCATTTTCCATACCCAATCTCCCATACCCAATCTCCCATTCCCCGTACCCAATCTCCCATTCCCTTTACAAGATCTCCTATTCCCCATTCCCAATCTCCCATTTTCCATACCAGATCTTCCATTCCCCATACCCAGTTTCCCATTCCTCATATTCCATCTCCCATTCCACAACCCCATTCCCCATCCTGTATGAGTTTTAAATTTCGCTTTAATTTTCGGCTAAGTAAATTTGTTGTCATTCTTGTAACAGTAATTATATTTACAGTTTATTATTATTATTATTATTATTATTATTATTATTATTATTATTATTATTGTTGTTGTTGTTATTATTATTGGTGCTGTTAATATTATTATTATTATTATTATTATTATTATTGTTGTTGTTGTTGTTGTTATTTTTATTATTGGTGTTGTTGTTATTAGTATTGTTATTATTATTATTATTATTATTATTATATTATTATATATTATTATTATTATTGTTATTATTATTATTATTATTATTATTATTATTATTATTATAGTGGCTGTCTGCAAATTGGCTCTCTGTCCAGTGGCTGTTTGTGTATATGTTGATATGGAGAAACGTCTCAAAATGTCCCACCACGTTTCTACCTACAGTCTCAGAAATTTCCTAGGCTATCTAGACCTTTTAGGAAAAGAATGGCCTCTAAAACATCGTGAGACCTTTTGAAGACACATGGAAAAATGGTCACAGAAATGAGATATACGTATTAGTAGCCAGTAAGGTGTGAGGGAGCACAAGGGCGTGACGTTGCTCTGGTACACTCGCTACCTCAACCACTCGCTAAATCCCCATTAAACCCACTCTAAACCCCATTAAACCCATTCTAAACCACATTAAACCCATGTAAAGCATTGTTTATATTAGAGATGTATCGAATGTGAAAATAAAGATATCCGCGGATGCGGATGTATATGAGGATGTCTTACTTATTTTGCGGATGCAGATGTAAGAAATTGTGCGGATGTTCCGTGGATGCGGATGCGGATGCGGATGCGGATATCCGACAAATCACTAGTTTGTTTACAATTTATGGGATATATATACCTCTGATTACCCCCATTTCTGGGGTAATCAGAGGTCAACAGAGTCTTGATGCAGCAAGACGATCAGTTAACAACATCAATAGTAGCAGTAGTAGTGGTAGAAGTAGTTCAAGATAGTAACAGTAGTTTAAGGTAGTAACAGTAGTAATTTAGTAGAGGTAGTTGTAGCCCGGGTCTACCATTCACTTCCATTTCCACTCTAAATTCCATCTCATTTTTCCATTATGGTATGGTGTATTTTTGTAATGTTCTCATCCCGGCAGTGGCTGGAGGGTGGGGAGAGAACCTTCCGCTTTACTATACATGCCTCATACACTTTGATAATACACGATAGTACTTAATCTGGGCAGTAACTGATAGTTCTCAGCAGATAGTCTCAGTGTGGCTTCCAGGTCCTCTATCTTCCCCGTGTACTACTCCTGTGGACTCCCATGTACTCCTGTGTACTCCCATGTACTCCCATGTACTCCCATGTACTCCCATGTACTCCCGTGTACTCCCATGTACTCCCGTGTACTCCCATGTACTCCCGTGTACTGGATTACTTGATGTAGGTTTTGTACTTAATACACTAACATAACCGTAATGTTTGAAGGGGTGGAGGGGTAAGCCAGTGAAAGGCCTCCGTCAGATGACCAAAAGCTCCAGCTGTGGGTCATCATATGAATAAGGAAACACTCGTCCTGTCTCCTGACAAACCTTACCTAACCTAATACACAAATTATTTGTGCATTATTCCAGTCACGGTATAGTGTTTTTTGTATTTAATATTTAGAAAAAAATTTGCAATGTAGTTTGGTGGGAAGTTGGCGTCCAATTTTGCAAATAGTGAGATGCAACTCACCTCTTTTGGAAATTCGCTTCCCGGAGTCAGGGCAGAGATGCATATTGCAGTGTTTTATGCTCTCATGTTGAGACGATATCTAAGGTAATTCGCTCGTCGGCGTCGGTATGTCAGGTGTGTTGACGGCAGCACCAGCGCTGCCGCGGCTCCTCTCTTCACACTAATTCAATTTCCTAAAAGCCTGCAAAAGATGGAGAGAAAAAAAAAGGGAATAAAAAGCGTGGGTTGGACGTGAGGAAGGTGAGATGGAGGGAGGGGGACCTGAAGAGCTGGCCAAGCAGCCCATTTGCTAGATTTGATAATGTGCTCCGTGACTGACGACGCCACGTTACTGTTTTGAAAATTTGTGTCAGGTTAAAGTATTAGGGCCATCAAGGCGCTGCATTTAATCCAGACACCAACGAGAGAGGCCTTGTTAAGGAAAGGCAGCCAAAGATTCCCCGGTGCTAGCCTCGCAGACCAACAATATTGAGCCTTCCATCGCCCGCACTCGAGAACCAAAACAAACCAGCCCAGCCACTCCGCCATAGGCCACTAATTCTCCTTCAACTTCCAGCCATAACATTTTATTTGGACAAAGGGCGCGGTGGACGTGGAATAATTTGCATTTTATGACAAATTTTCCCACCTTTACCCTTGTTTGGGCGTCCCCGGGGAAATAACTGGGACGCAGTTGAGGAGGCAGGCTTGCATTAGGCCAGCGCGATTTGAAGTGTTTCTCTGGCAGGACGTCTGCTGGAGCGGGCGCTAAGCTCCTCCATACGACACTTTTATCTTAGTCTCCAGTTTACTTGCAAAGCAGAAAGACGAGGCAACAAGGGGAGGGAGGGGGTTGAGAACCTGGGGATGGGGGAGGGAACAGAAGCTGGGGTAGGAAGGAAAGAGTAGATGATAGGAGAGAGAGAGCGAGGGGAAGCGAGAGAACGGGAGGGGAATAAGACAGAGGAGGGGAATGAGAGGGAGAGGATAGAGGAGGGAGGGGAATGAGAGGGAGAGGATAGAGGAGGGGAGGGGAATGAGAGGGAGAGGATAGAGGAGGGGAAGGGAAGGGAAGAAGCTGAAGAAAGGATAATGAAGAGAAGATGGCTTTACATTTTAGTAGGTCGTTTATATACCTTGTTAACACACACACACACACACACACACACACACACACACACACACACACACACACACACACACACACACACACACACACACACACACACACGAAGTCCTACGAAGAAAGGTTAAGGGAAATCGGCCTGACGACACTAGAGGATAGGAGGGTTAGGGGAGACATGATAACGACATATAAAATACTGCGAGGAATAGATAAGGTGGACAGAGACAAGATGTTCCAGAGAGGGGACACAGAAACAAGGGGTCACAATTGGAAGTTGAAGACTCCTATGAGTCAAAGGGATGTTAGGAAGTATTTCTTCAGTCATAGAGTTGTCAGGAAGTGGAATAGCCTAGAAAGTGACGTAGTGGAGGCAGGAACCATACATAGTTTTAAGACGAGGTTTGATAAAGCTCATGGAGCAGGGAGAGAGATGACCTAGTAGCAATCAGTGAAGAGGCGGGGCCAGGAGCTATGACTCGACCCCTGCAACCACAAATAGGTGAGTACAAATAGGTGAGTACAGTACAATGCGAAAGGAAACCGGGAAAAAACTAATAAGAATGAATATTTAGTGCAAGATTGCCGGAAAGCAGAGTAAGAATTCTTATTAAAAAGAAGAAGAAGAAGAAGAGGCAATGCTAAGAAAAGAGTAGATGGGGACACACGAGGAAAGTAGATGGTAGAAGACTTAAAAGTTTTAGGACCATCTATTTCCATCTGTGTTGTCGCATGGATTTTTTCCCTTATCACTGGTACTCTCCAACTCACACCTGGAATGTTCGAAATCCATATATACTGCCCTTTATCCAGGTGCCAGTCGTGGTTTAATACCTGGATGACATCTGGATGACACCTGGATGACATCTGGATGATACCTGGATGATATCTGGATGATACCTGGATGATATCTGGATGACACCTGGATGATACCTGGATGACACCTGGATGATACCTGGATGACATCCGGATGATATCTGGATGATATCTGGATGATATCTGGATGTCACCTGGATGACACCTGGATGATACCTGTATGACACCTGGATGGTACATGGATGGTACATGGATGACATCTGGATGATATCTGGATGACATCTGGATGATATCTGGATGATATCTGGATGACACCTGGATGACACCTGGATGACACCTGGATGACACCTGGATGACATCTGCATGACACCTGGATGACACCTGGATGACACCTGGATGCCACAGGTTTATGGCAGAATAACAAGAAAATAACCAGTCTTAGACGCCCTTATTACAAGTGCAACTAATGCTGTATTTTATTGTGGCAACGTTTCTCTCTTCAGGAGCTTTGTCAAGCCGTTGCAAACAATACAGACACAGAGGATATATATATATATATATATATATATATATATATTATATATATATATATATATATATATATATATATATATATATATATGACGAAAGGTTCACCCAATAAAGGTACTCAAGTGTTATATATATGTTAAATTTAGGAGGAATAATAGTTACTGTGAAGGGAAACACACACTGACGTATCTTAATTAATGTATTAGATACAATATTAATTTTTAATGGAGTGGAGGGGTAAGCCGGTGGAAGGTCTCGGTCAGATGACCAAGAGCTCAGTTCATCATATAACTAAGACCCGCGTCAGGAAACACTTGTACTGTTTCATGACAAACCTACTACCAACCATCTGTTGTGTCGGTGGGACTTCGTAAGTGGTCCAAGTCTGACCGAAACGTCGTCGTAACCTCCTCTGTCCTGAGTACGGTTTTTTTTGTGTATTTAATCGCCATTTCAGACACTATTACGGAGGTATTAGCCAGAATTAAACACAAAACAATAAACCTGCCATCACATACCAACCTACGTACCTCCACTCATACCACTACTTCTGTAACTACTACTACTACAAGTCCATCAACTTACGAGAAGTATTATTTGAGAAGGTGAGTCCCTCAGCCTGGAGAAGAGTTCAGCTCCATGGATGTATACACCTCTCAGTGCAAATATAGTGAAATATACACACCTGTCAGTGTAATTACACCGAGAAATACACTTAGAAATACACCTGTATATTTAATTAGTTTTTATCTCAGTAAATTGCTTGCACGAGAGAGAGAGAGAGAGAGACTGGGCCAATGATTGTCCCACGAAGAGATAGCTTTATTACTGAGCATCCTAGATCTCTCTCAAAGCTAACTTGCAGTTGCATGTGCAAAATTGTGCCTTGTGTTCAAGGGTGAATCTTGTCAAGGTTATTTACTGTGAAATACAAGAACATACGTAATTAAACTTCAGAAGAGGTAATTAAAAAGCAGCGGAGGTCATTACACGTCAACAGAACTCTGGATGCAAATATATCCATCCTGTGGATAGCAGTGGCTAGTTTATTGTGTACCTCATATCCATCCTGTGGATGGTAGTGGCTAGTTTATTGTGTACCTCATATCCATCCTGTGGATGGTAGTGGCTAGTTTATTGTGTACCTCATATCCATCCTGTGGATGGTAGTGGCTAGTTTATTTTGTACCTCATATCCATCCTGTGGATGGTAGTGGCTAGTTTATTGTGTACCTCATATCCATCCTGTGGATGGTAGTGGCTAGTGTATTGTGTTCCTCATATCCATACTCTGGATGGTAGTGGCTAGTTTATTGTGTACCTCATATCCATCCTGTGGATGGTAGTGGCTAGTTTATTGTGTACCTCATATCCATCCTGTGGATGGTAGTGGCTAGTTTATTGTGCACCTCATATCCATCCTGTGGATGCCAGTGGCTAGTTTATTGTGTACCTCATATCCATCCTGTGGATGGTAGTGGCTAGTGTATTGTGTTCCTCATATCCATCCTGTGGATGGTAGTGGCTAGTTTATTGTGTACCTCATATCCATCCTGTGGATGGTAGTGGCTAGTTTATTGTGCACCTCATATCCATCCTGTGGATGGTAGTGGCTAGTGTATTGTGTACCTCATATCCATCCTGTGGATGGATAAGAAGGTTCTTTTATGGTTCCCAACATCAATTCCTCCAGTAATGAGGCAGATAATAATGTTGCTTCTATTACCAACCATGATATTTCTCAACATGATAACTACCGTATTTTCCGACATATAAGGCATACAAAGTCTTGGAAAATCAACCTGCGTCTTATATAGTCTTATATGTGTCTTATATGTGTTACACTTTAGCAGTTGTTTACTAACGTTACGTTACAACTGCTTGCAAAGATCATCTTATATGTTTTATATGACGGAAAGTATGGTATATCCTCCATTACAAACCCAGTCATGTGACAAGCTCTGTCTATAAATCTAATCTGAGATCCGCCACTACAAGAATATTCTCAGCTCACTAGTGCCATTCGTTGTGTCGTTCCTGATTATTGGGTCACATCTCTGTGACCACAGTGATGGTAGTGGTATTGTTGGCACCAGGTCACTTAACCTGACCATAACCTAACTTAACCTGAAGTAGGTGTAGGTTGGGTTAGGACTGTCCTAACCTTTTTGACGATGTTGTGGGTTATTTGTGTATTGTTCCAGTCACTGTATTGTGGGTTTTTTTTTATTATTGCCATATAAAGAAAATCATATCCTCATTGCAATAAACGTTCAGAAATGGACGCTCAAAATCGCGTTTGGAAACGAACGTTTTAAAAGGAGTCTCAAGCGGAGGCGGAGGTCCACACAAGTGGTAGTTACCACCTCCACGACAATTACATTTTTTAAGTGGTACTTAAGCAAGTTTTAAGTGGCTGCTGCAACGTACTTATGACTGAAGTTAGAAACTCGTTAAGTTCTTAAGTTCCCTCCCGTCAAGGGAGAAGCGTTGATGCCAAGCGAGGGCTCTTGATCCACGGTATTTGAGCTGCCCTCAGTAGAGTTTATTGAATCTTTCTCCCATATATATATATATATATATATATATATATATATATATATATATATATATATATAATTGAATTAATTTATAATTAATAGGTGTACGTAGTCTCGTCCTTATATGTGTTCCTGTTTATCTGTTATTTTTACAAAGCTTTGATAATGTGAGAAATCACGAAAGCGCTTAAAATTTCACTGTTGTTTCCACAATCTATGCTCTGCATGCATACATTGCGTGAACCTTTTTTAGCGTCAAATTTCAGTTCATGGTTCTTCGCTATAGCTTCGGTAGACTCACGTAATCTGTGAGTTCGTAATAGCTCATTAAAACTTCCCGATAATTTATACACGAGACAAAACTTTTTTTTTTCTGGGCAGGCTTGCCCGCCCCCGTCCTGTTCTTCACTATCGTAATTCCAAGGTATGAGTGAACGCGCTGCGCATTTTAGAATAGTTAGTGGTCGGAAAAAAATCTAATACTTGTTCTGGGTTAATATTTGTTTTGTGTTTTTTGGCGGTTTTTATTGTTGAAAATTTAATTGCGACCGATAAACTTTTTTTTATGTCCAGTTTTCTTATAAATTATTATTAAAACTATTGTTAGAAGGAAAATAAATAGGCTGTTTGTATTTTGAGTGACCTCAGCCGTGTTTGTAGAGGCCTAGCCTGTGTTGCTGGGTACATACGTGGAGGTATATTAATCAATATTTTAGGTATTGAAGTCTTCTTGACTGGTGGTGTACAGGTGACATGCAGCCTTAATGACCCTCGTGTAGTAGATGGACTTGAAACCTAAGATTCCAACATTATATGCTCGTATGTTGTCCCTGGCTTCCTTCCTTCCTAAACCTTCTCTATTTTCCTTCGTTCTTTCTGCATATTCCAAGAAAGACTTGGCATTTGTATAACAAAGTTCCGTGAATACTCCATGGGGAAGTAGAGAAGAACCCTTCCTCCGTAAGCCATGCGTGTTGTAAGAGGCGACTAAAATGCCGGGAGCAAGGAGCTAGTAACCCTTTCTCCTGTATAAATTTCTAAATGTAAAAAGACTTGTTTTTTTCGGGTCACTCTGCCTCGGTGGGAGACGGCCGCTGTGTTAAAAAACAGAGGTTCTGTAATGATTTCTTGTTAAAGTTCCTGAAAGCTCATCTTAGATTTAGCAGGCGTTCAATGCTTCAGTGACTAGTCTGTTGTTGACTGGATTTCAAGTCTATCTACTATACTGAGAGACATATATACCAGTGTATAAACACTGAGAGACACTTTTGTCAGTGTGTATATACACTGAGAGACTTACACCTCTCAGTGTATGTACACTTTTCCTGGTGTGTATGGGTCAGTCATCCTAGTATAACCATCACAACGAGATGTTTCCCATGACGTACATACAGACGCCTCTATCCTCTGACGGAGGTTCGAGTATTCACAAGTGCGGGTCGCAGGGCTTTCTCAGTGAACACACGTGAGTCGCAGTTGTGGCTCTCACTAACCTGTCCAGGTAGAGAACCTGACCAGGTCGTGTCCTGGTTGTGGCTCCCTTGTGACCTGTGGATAGAACTTTGGATGGCACAGTGGATAGTAAGACAGGCTGGTCAGGTCAGTAAGGCCAGTGTGCGGGCTCAAATCCCAGCTCCTTCTTTAAAATATAGTATTTACAATTGCTATGTAATCCCTACGGGTTTAGAGCTCCCCATGATAGTTATGATGATGATGATGATGATAATAATAATAATAATAATAATAATAATAATAATAATAATAATAATAATAATAATAATAATAATAATAATAATAATTATAATAATATAGTTACATTCATTCGTGGGCAAATTTTTTTTTATTGTATATTTCGACGAGTCACACACACACACACACACACACACACACACACACAGGTGCCAAGGTAGCTCTTCACGCACGGAGGCCGGGTTCATCAGTGGGCAGAAACATTTCAGGTTTCACATACACATACACACACACATATATACAACACCCAGTCAATGACATGTGCCAGACAAATGGTAACACAACAACATCGACGACACTGGAGGACAGGAGGGTTAGGGGAGACATGATAACGACATACAAAATACTGCGAGGAAGTTGTCAGGAAATGGAATAGTGTGGAAAGTGAGATAGTGGAGGCAGGTAGCATACACAGCTTTAATTAAGAAGAGGTATGATAAAGCTCATGGAGCAGGGAGAGAGTGGACCTAGTAGCCACCACGAAGAGGCGGGGCCAGGAGCCATTAATCGACCCCTGCAACCATAAATAGGTGAGTACACACGGAAGATCAGTGACTGACGGAGGACCCTTGTTCACTTGTTCACTTGTTCACTTGTTCACTCACTACACTCTATGTTCATTCATATCTTATATATATGAGGACCCTTCGTAGTAACATGGTAGGTGTCCCGTAGCTCAGTTGGTAGCGCACTCAGCTTACACACTGAGGTCCGTGGTTCGATCCCTGGTACGGGTGGAAACACTGGGGGCGTGTTTCCTCAAGACACCTGCTGTCCCTGTTTACTTAGCAGTAAAATAGGTACCTGGGTGTTAGTTGACTGGTATAGGTCGCATCCTGGGGAAAATATTGACCTAATTTGCGGAAAATGCTTTCTATATAGCAGTAAGTCATTGATGTCAGCTATGGTCTGTATAAGTTGTATCAAGTACTTGTAGAAATAAAGATTATTATTATCATTATTATTATTATTATTATTATTATTATTATTATTATTATTATTTATTATTAAGAGGATGAGGATGAGGATGAGGAGGAGAAGGAAGACGAGGAAGAGGAAGAATATAAAAGGTCTGGATAACTATTGTTAGTTGTCATGGCTGACGCAGAGGGGGTAATTTACATCGCCAACAAATCCCAAAACAATTTTTTTTTCGTAATGTATGTAAACGCGAGAGCGAGCTATTGTTAGTTTTAAGTTCATCCATCGTTGTTAGTGGAATATTGATGAAGCCAGGGTACCACTACCACAACTACCATCCTGCGTTGTTAGTGGAATATTGATGAAGCCAGGGTACCACTACCACAACTACCATCCTGCGTTGTTAGTGGAATATTGATGAAGCCAGGGTACCACTACCACAACTACCATCCTGCGTTGGTAGTGGGATATTGATGAAGCCAGGGTACCACTACCACAACTACCACTACCACAACTACCACTACCACAACTACCACCACCACAACTACCACCACCACAACTATCACCACCACAACTACCACCACCACAACTACCACCACCACAACTACCATCCCCACCACCACAACTACCACCCCTACTACCACAACTACCACCCCACCACCACAACTATCACTACCCCAACTACCATCCTTCGTTGTTAGTGGAATATTGATGAAGCCAGGGTACCACTACCACAACTACCACTACCACAAATACCACCACCACAACTACCACCACCACAACTACCGCCCCTACTACCACAACTACCACCCCCACCACCACAACTACCACTCCCACCACAACTACTACCCCCACTACCACAACTACCACCCCTACTACCACCCCTACCACCCCCACCACCACAACTACCACCACCACAACTACCACCCCCACAACTACCATCCTCACAACTACCACCCCCACAACTACCACCCCCACCACCACAACTACAACCCCCACCATCCCCACTTGAATTAATAATTTAGTTTTGTAAAAGGTTCCTTCTTAACTTCAGTTCGTGTTAGTGACGCAGTTAACAGCACTTGGGATGGGGAGGAGAGAGATAGCAGAGGGGAGAGAGGTAGCAGTGGGGAGGAGAGAGGGCAGTGGTGGGGAGGAAAGGGGAAGAAGAGGGGGTACCACAAACCTATCTCAACCTTCTCTGTATTCATTTGTGGTGGCACGGGTAGAGCCACAGCTCCTGACCCTGCCTGATGAGCTTGTTCTTTTATTTGGGTTCGATACGGCGTAAGCTGTCAGTCGCCCTATAAACCAAAACAAGATACAGCGTAAGCCATCAGTCGCCCCTATAAACCCAAACAAAATACGTAGTAAGCTGTCAGTCGCCCTATAAACCAAAACAAGATACGGCATAAGCCGTCAGTGGCCCTAAAAACGATCAACAAAAAAGAGACTCGTTACTGTCTGCGATTCTCAGTATCTTGAACGTCGTGATCATATCTTTCTTCCCATCGCACCTCTTTTGGAGTGTATTTAATTACCTCTTCCAGTTTGCGGGGGTTGAATTCTGGCTTCTTAGCTCGCCTCTTTTGACCGACCGATAAAGCTTTAAAACATGGAGACTTCATAGCTTGAAGCTTGAGCAAGCTTGGGAAGACAAGGACTCTAAATATAGCTTGAAGCTTGAGCACGCTTAGGAAGACAAGGACTCTTAAATATAGCTTGAAGCTTGAGCAAGCTTAGGAAGACAAGGACTCTAAATATAGCTTGAAGCTTGGGAAAACTTAGGAAGACAAGGACTCTAAATATAGCTTGAAGCTTGAGCAAACTTAGGAAGACAAGGACTCTAAATATAGCTTGAAGCTTGAGCAAGCTTAGGAAGACAAGAACTCTAAATATAGCTTGAAGCTTGAGCAAGCTTAGGAAGACAAGGACTCTAAATATAGCTTGAAGCTTGAGCAAACTTAGGAAGACAAGGATTCTAAATATAGCTTGAAGCTTGAGCAAATTTAGGAAGACAAGGACTCTAAATATAGCTTGAAGCTTGAGCAAACTTAGGAAGACAAGGATTCTAAATATAGCTTGAAGCTTGAGCAAGCTTAGGAAGACAAGGACTCTAAATATAGCTTGAAGCTTGAGCAAGCTTAGGAACACAGGCTCTCCAAACATAGAATAAAGCTTGAGCCAGCTTTAGCGCTGTTTATGTAAGCTTTAGGAGTGATCCAGTATAAAATATGTACATCTTTCCGTTTTCTATATTACACCTTCATTAACCTATTGAATATTTAATCCAAACACAGCTGAACGATCAGGTACGTACGCATATACACGCGAATTTATATATTTATACACACTCCTATACATATGAGATTATATATTATATACACTACCGTGTATCGTAATTTTTCTTCATTTATAAATCTATGTCAAATGTATATTTTATCTGGCCAGTGCGAGGGAGTCTTGAGTGACGTCACTGACCATGAGCTCTGTGATTGTTCAGTTAGGATATCAATGTTGCAAGTGACCAATGAGAGGGATTCCTGACACGTGACGTCACTGGTTAGTAGTGAAAGTAACAATTTAGAACTGTAGCCCCTTAATGTGTAGACACACACACACACAGAGGAGCTGTGACCCGACCCCTGCAACCACAAATAGGTGAGTACACACACATACACAAAGTGGATAGGGACAGGATGTTCCAGAGATGGGACTCAGCAACAAGGTCTCACAACTGGAAGTTGAAAACTCAGATGAGTCATAAGGATGTTAGGAAGTATTTCTTAAGCTACAGAGTTGTCAGGAAGTGGAACAATCTGGAGAGGTATGATAAAGCTCTAGGAGCAGGAAGAGAGTGGACCTAGTAGAGACCAGTAAAGAGGCGGGGCCAGGAGCTGTTATTCAAGTAACAGTAACTCCAGTACTGCTGGAAGTATATCCTGGTTACTCAAGTAACAGTAACTCTGGCACTGCTGGAAGTATATCCTGGTTACTCAAGTAACAGTAACTCCGGCACTGCAGGAAGTATTCAGGTATATTATATAACATTACGTGTAAAGTGGTATATAATAACAAAGTTCATTATAAAATACATAACTCTCTTCCACTGTTTTTTAAGTGGCTCACCTCCTTCCCGGGAACTTTTTACCCACTGTCCCTTATTCTGAAAAACCCATCCTACACCCCTCCCACCGGAGAATATCCTTCATCACACACCCCTCCCACCGGAGAATATCCTTCATCACACACCCTCGTCCTTAACCATAGAAATATCCTTCATCACACACCCCTCCCACCAGAGAATATCCTTCATCACACACCCCTCCCACCGGAGAATATCCTTCATCACACACCCCTCCCACCAGAGAATATCCTTCATCACACACCCTCCACCAGAATATCCCATCCACACCTCCGAGAATATCCTTCATCACACCCCCTCCACCGAGAATATCCTTCATCACACACCCCACCGGAGAATATCCTTCATCACACACCCCTCACACCAGAGAATATCCTTCATCCTACACCCCTCCCACCATAGAATATCCTTCATCACACACCCCTCCCACAAGAGAATATCCTTCATCACACCCCTCCTACCATTAAATATCTCCCATGCCATGCCTGTCCTCCCCCCTGTACGCTCCCCCTCCCCCAGTACGCTCCCCTTCCCCAGGAGCCACACGAGAGACAGGGAATAATTCAATTTCCCCAGAATTAAGCCCCCCCGGGTAGCCATAACCCAGGGGGCAGCGCCCCCACTTTATTTCTGAATTAATTTTCTTGCGCAAGATTAAAAGTTAGAGGAAGAACCCTAGGAAGGTTCTTAAGGGGGTAGTTAGTGCCCCAGAGAAGGGGGTGAGGGGTAGAGGATGAGGGGAGAGGGTGCCAGGGGATGATGGGAAAGAGTGCCGAATAAGTCAAACGAAAATTTGTGTATGCAATGATTTCTCAAAAATCATTCTGAATATAGCGAAAAAAAAATATTTTATTGTGTTTGTTTATTATTAAATTATTGTAAACTTATCTAAAATATATTTAGTTGGATTAGGCTAAATTAAATTGCGCTTGTTATAATAAGGTTAGGTAAGTTTTCTAAGGTTCCTTTGGTACAAAATTATTAATTTTTACATTACCATAAATGAAAAAAATATGTCTTTAAATGTATAAGAGAAGACTTTAGAAAGGACTTAATTTTAAGTGAGTTGTTGCTAATTGACCCATTTTTACCTATTCGCCACGACATATATACACAAAATCGCAGACGGGTGATAAATAGCAACAGCCACAGGGAAGACTGAATAGCAGCTCAAGGCCTTTCGTATTAATAACAGTGCCTCATCAGGAGCTAACAATGAGAGGTAAAGAAAAATCGATTGAACAGTTTTTTGATACAGACAGTTAGGTGTTTCCCAGACTGTTTGTTGTCACTAATAATATCCTAATTATTAGTGTCTTTCCCTCAGTCTTACGGTGTTCTTCACACCAAGACTGAAGGACTGATTACCTCATCTTTTGTATATAGTTTTTCCGTCTTCCATTCATGTTCTTGGATTTGTATTGATAAAGCCACTGGTGGGCGACGTCTACATTAAAAATACCCAGATGTTCCACATGTGTCTAATTTTCATTCTATCTGTATCGTATACAATTGAAGTACAAGTTATTATGTTACATTTCGTATATAATATCGATGGTAAGTAAGTTTATTCAGGTACACGTACACGTACGTAAATTGTCATACATAACATCACATAGATTATCCAGGATAACCCAAAAAAGTCAGACGAAGTGACTTATTTCCATTGAAATCATTAGGAGGTGTTTCCTTAAAACACCTGCTGTCCCTGTTCACCTAGCAGTAAGTAGGTACCTGGGTGTTAGTCACCCGAATTGCCATGGCAGTGACCTCCATCGAAGACACCGCAAGACTCCAAGTGGACATCAACCAAATCTTCAAATGGGCCACTCAAAACAATATGAAGAGAAATTTCAGCTACTCAGATATGGAAAACTTGAGGAAATTAAAACTGTATCAGGGTATACAACAAATTCTGACCATACAATAGAGCGAAAAAGTAATCTGAAGGACCTGGGAGTGATAATGTCAGAGGATCTCACCTTCAAAGACTACAACAATGTATCTACCGCATCTGCTAGAAAAATGATGCAATGGATAATGAGAACCTTCAAAACTAGGGACGCTAGCCATGACACTCTTCAAATCATTTGTTCTCTCTAGGTTGGAATACTACTGTACACTAACAGCCACCTTCAAGGCGACATTGCAGACCTGGAGAATGTACAAAGAACTTTCACAGCACACATAAGTACGATAAAGCATCTAAATTACTAGGAACTGTTGAAGGTCCTTGATCTGTATTCCCTGGAACGCAGGCGAGAGAGATACATGATAATATACACTTGGAAAATCCTAGACATGGAGTTTACCTGGAGAGAGTTCCGGGGATCAACTCCCCGGCTGCCCGGTCTGTGACCAGGCATCATGGTGGATCAGGGCCTGATCAACCAGCCTGTTACTGCTGGCCGCACGCAATCCAACGTACGAACCACAGCCCGGCTGGTCAGGTACCGACTTTAGGTGTCCGTCCAGCGCCTGCTTGAAGACAGCCAGGGATCTATTGGTAATCCCCCTTATGTATGCTGGGAGGCAGTTGAACAGTCTTGGGCCCCTGACACTTATTGTGTTGTCTCTCAACGTGCTAGTGGCACCCCTGCTTTTCATTGGGGGATGTTACATCGCCTGCCGAGTTTTTTTGCTTTCATAGGGAGTGATTTTCGTGTGCAAGTTTGGTACTAATCCCTCTAGGATTTTCCAAGTGTATATAATCATGTATCTCTCCCGCCTGCGTTCTAGGGAGTACAGGTTTAGGAACTTCACGCGTTCCCAGTAATTGAGGTGGTTTATCGCAGTTATGCGTGCGGTGAAGGTTCTCTGCAATTTTCTAGGTATGCAATTTCACCCGCCTTGAAAGGTGCAGTTAGTGTGCAGCAATATTCCAGCCTAGATAGAACAAGCGACCTGAAGAGTGTCATCATGGGCTTGGCATCCCTGGTTTTGAAGGTTCTCATTATCCATCCTGTTATTTTTCTAGCAGATGCGATTAATACAATGTTATGGTCCTTGTAGGTGAGATCCTCTGACATGATCACTCCCATGTCTTTGACGTTAGTTTTTCGTTCTATTGTGTGGTTGGAATTTGTTTTATGCTCCGATGAGATTTTAATTTCCTCACGTTTTCCATATCGGAGTAATTGAAATTTCTCATCTCTGAACTTCATATTGCTTTCTGCAGCCCATTTAAAGATTTGGTTGATGTTTGCTTGGAGTCTTGCAGTGTCTTCAATGGTGGACACTGTCATGCAGATTCGGGTGTCATCTGCAATGGAAGACACGGCACTGTGGCTGATATCCCAAACTTGCACACGAAAATCACTCCCTGTGAAAGCAAAAGTCTCAGCAGGAGATGCAACATTTTCCCAGTGAAAAGCAGGGGCACCATGAGTACACAGAGACAACACAATAAGTGTCCGGGGCCCAAGACTGTTCAACTACATCCCAGCATACATAAGGGGGATTACCAGTAGACCCCCGGCCTCGTGGTTGATCAGACCCTGATCCACCACGAGGCCTGGTCTCAGACCGAGTCGCGGGGGCGTTGTCCCCCGCCCGAAACCCTCTCCAGGTATACCCCAGGTATTGTATACAATTTTTATATTTACCTGTTTTCTGCTAGGTCAACAGGGACAGAAGGTGTGACTAACACCCAGGTACCTACTTACTGCTAGTTGAACAGAGACAGCAGGTGTTTAAAGGAAACACGCCCCCAATGTTTCCACCCGTACCAGGGATCGAACCACGGACCCCAGTGTGTGAGGTGAGTGCTCTACCAACCCAGCTACGGGACACCTGAATTGAAATAAGCCACACTGTTTGGCTTTCTTGAGTGTCCATGGACAAAATATCAAAGAAAATAGCCTAACTTGTATCCAAAGAAAACGTGAGGAGCGAACTTACTGGTGTTACTCTAGGTGGGACTTGCCAGTAGGCCTAGGCTGGAAAGTCAGTAATAATAATATCTTTATTTACTAGTACTATATAGAAAGCCACTTGTTATGCTGAGCATTTCCCGCAAATTAGGTCAGTTTTGTCCCAGGATGCGACCCACACCAGTCCACTAACACCCAGGTACCCATTTTAAACTGATGGGTGAACATGGACAGCAGGTGTCTTACGGAAACACGTCCCTAATGTTTTCCAGCCGTACCGGAGGAGATTGGAACCCCGGACCTCAGTGTGTGAGTTGAGTGCGCTAGCGATCGAGCTACGGGACACCCTGTGTTGATTTAGGCCTCGTGGATAGGCTAGGTTATGTAAGGTTTGTCAGGAAACAGGGCAAGTGTTTCCTGACGCGGGTCTTAGTCATATGATGACCCATAGCTGGAGTTTTTGGTCATTTGACCGAGGCCTTCCACTGGCTTACCACTCCTCCCCCTTTAAAAATTATAGTTAAAATTAAAATACTCGTCCTCAAAGATTTGTTAAGTTATACCATGAATTAAGGAAAGATCCTGGACATCACCTTACCAAACAGACAAAACAAATGCGATAGTAATTATGGACAAGGTAGATTATAGGGGGAAAATAACATATTATTAGAAAACAGGGGAACTGACGTGCCCCTTAAACATTTTGTATATTATGTAAAACTGAGCCTAGTATAATACAATAAAGTGAAGCACTGTGACATTGCTCATTACGCTAGTTAATAGTCCAGGTGGGAGCGAAACGTCGTAATCAGTTTCTCTCTCCTATGTACTGGTTATTTATGTATTGTTCCATTCAAGGTATTGTGCCATTCAAGGTATTGTGCCATTCAAGGTATTGTGCCATTCTATTCGATATTTTTCCCAGGGTCATAAAGACTGACCACGGTATACATCAACTATGTTAGGTTTTAATGTTGCCTTCTTCATTTAACTGTCTTTTAAGTTATATTACTGTGTGCATATTAGTAATTAAAACAATTGTGGTCATCTAAAATTGTACCTAAATGAACTTACAATGTCTATGTGACCCGTAGCTTGGTAGGCAACGCTCTTGCTTCACTCACAGTGTCCGTGGTTCGATCCCCGGCACAGGTGGAAACATTGGGTGTGTTTCCTCACACCTATTTTTCCGTTCACCTAGCAAGCAAGTAGGTACCTGAGTGTTAGTGGACGGGTGTGGGTGGCATCCTGGGGGACAAGATTGAGGACCACAGTGGAAATAAGACAGTCCCCTCGATGACGCACTGCCTTTCTTAGGTTATCCTGGGTGGCTAACCCTCCGGAATTGAAAATCCAAACAAAATCCTGTGATTTAAGTGGACGATCTGCTCTCGGTGGGTTTACGGCTAAAAGAAAAACCGGTCACTGACTCAGGTAGGGTGTGAGCATCTACGTCTGCCGGGAACAGACTCAAGAAATCGTTAATAACACGATTGCAAACGAATCCCAGAACGAGTTTGGGATTCGAACCCATGACGGGTGAATCCTAAAACTCACAGGCCAGTGTGTTAACCACTGGTCCATGTCGCCTCAGGAAGAGTCATCCAACTGGGTGTATTTCTATAAACCATAGGTCAATAAGTTTATTTACGCACAGGTACACGTAAGTAAGATAAGGTTTCTTCGGATTTTTAACCCCGGAGGGTTAGCCACCCAGGATAACCCAAGAAAGTCAGTGCGTCATCGAGGACTGTCTGTCTTATTTCCATTGGGGTCCTTAATCTTGTCCCCCAGGATGCGACCCACACCAGTCGACTAACAACCCAGGTACCTATTTGCTGCTAGGTGAACATGACAACAGGTGTAAGGAAACACGTCGAAATGTTTCCACCCGCCGGGAATCGAACCCGGGCCCTCCGTGTGTGAAGCGAGAGCTCAAGCCACCAGACCACCGGGCCACATAGTGTACAGTACCTAGGATAACCCAAAAACGTCAGACCAAGGGACTTATTTCCATTGGGGTTGTTGAATGTCGAGGATCGTCGACCCCAGGAACACCCTTTAGGTATACTCCTCCAGGTATATTCCTGGTATACTCCTCCAGGTATATTCCTGGTATACTCCTCCAGGTATATTCCTGGTATACTCTTCCAGGTATACTCCCCCACTACTGTGAATTAGACTGGAAGGTCTTCCTATAATAATAATAATAATAATAATAATAATAATAATAATAATAATATTTATTTCTACAAGTACATGATACAACTTAATATTCCAGTGGAACTAAGTGACGGTGTTTAATGTGTTGTCAGAGGTTAAATTCACAATATTTATGTGTATGAACACTCACAAAAACGATCCAGTTGTTATATAAACCTTAATAAAAAGTTACGTTTGTTTCATTTGATTTGAGTTAGTGCATCACATTTTTCTTTACACCTGTTGTCCCTGATCTGCTAGTAGTAAATAGGTGCGTGGGTGTTAGTTTCCTTACACCTGTTGTCTCATGCCTAGCAATAAGTAAGTACTTGGGTGTTATTCTCCCTACACCTGTTCACCTAGTATTAAGCAGGTACCAGAGTGCTAGTCATCTCATACCCGTTGCTTCTGTTCACCTAGCAGTAAGTAGGTACCTGGATGTTAGTCGCCTTACACCCCGCTGTCCCTGTTCACCTAGCAGAAAATAGGTACCTCGGTGTTAGTCACATCACACCTGTTGCCCCTGTTCAAATAGCAGTAAGTAGGTACCTGAATGTTGGTCTTCTTACACCTGTTTCCACTGTTCACCTAGCAGACAACAGGTACCTGCAGAGCCGACCTTAGGAGGTGCGAGGCCCAATTGGGAACCATTTTGGTGGGCCCCATGTATGGAAAGCAATCAAACTGTGGGCTTAGAAAATTCATGCGAGTTGATAGACCAAACAGACGTAAGCTACATTTTAATATAAAATTGCATACGTGTAAGCCTACAAAAAATAAACAAAATTTGTATATCACCTCTGAAAAGTAGTCACAATTCCACTTGCTTTAGTGACTCTGAAATTATTTATTAATTCACCAACATATTATATCCAAAGTCCCCTTTTTTTTATTTTTTTACTTCGTGTTGTTGTGTACTTGACAAGGCGAGAGTAGATTATGCTCTAGCGCGGGGCCCCCTTAGGCGCTGGGCCCAATTGGGAGCAATCGGTCCAATTGGCTTAAAAGGCCGGCCCTGGGTACCTGGGTATCAGTCGACTGATGTGGGTGGCATCCTAGGGAAGAGAATAAGGAGGACCCTAATGGAAATAAGTCAATTAGTGGCTCTCTTGGGTTATCCTGGATTATTGAGCCTCCCAGTTAATAATCTGAACGAAATCTTCTTCTTTTTCTTCTTTATTTCCTCCCCTCCTCGTCCTCCTCCTCGTCATTAAGCCGTAATGGCCTTTAAACATCTTAGCAAGAGCCCTGCTCCATGAGCTTTATCAAACCTAGTCTTAAAACTATGTATGGTTCCTGCCTCCATGTCGCTTTCTAGGCTATTCCACTTCCTGACAACTCTATGACTGAAGAAATACTTCCTAACATCCCACTTTTCAAAGAGGAGGTAGATTACAATCTTGGCTTGTCAGTTAGCAGTTTGAGAACAATAATACGAAAAGAACTTCAACTGAATTTTATTGACTTAAGACTCAGGGAGATTGACACCAGTCAAGAACTCATTACAGTTGTGACCGGGTGTAGATTAGTGAATTGTTCATTGCGTTATAATTTGTTCATGATTGTAACCATGTATAAACGTAAGTAAGTAAATTTACTTACATGTTTCATTACCTTTGTAACTTGTGAGTTCATTACCTTTGTAGCTTGTTAGTTCATTACATTTGTAACTTGCTCAGCTATCAAAACTTTGGGGTCCAGTCCCTGGACCCATTATGTACCTATGTAATCTTTTGACTACCGCCCACAGGATGGGTATGGGGTGCATAATAAAGATATCAAACTGAAAACTGTCGGACGCACTTGAGCATCGGTAATAGATCCCCCAATCTCTACCCGAGATGTTTGTCCTCATTATACACAACTCGCTCTTGAATTGGTCTAAAGCGTCATTCGTTAGCTTCATTTTTATTCTCTGCGGATTTCCAAGGCGTGCGGCCTTGAGGCCTGGTCATGGACCAGGCCTCGAGGGCGTTGATCCCCCGAAACACCATCCGTGATATTCGCTGCATCTGGCTTAATCTATGCAAAACCTCAGTGTTCATAAAAGGACCTAAAATCTGGAACACTCCCCCTATTTGCTGACTCAGTGGGACGTTTGGTTTCACTGGTGTTTAGGTTGGGGTCCACTGACCTTATGACTTCTGCGGTGTCTTTAGCACAGAAACACTGTGTTAAAGACTTTTACTACCATCCTCTTACTTACTGACCTCTTAAAACTTTCACTCATCTTCTTGGTTATCTTTCTCCAGTAATCTTCCATCACTCGTAAGGCTTGAGTGCTTTCTTTCCTCGGTCTACCCTTGCTGTCTTTCCTCGGTCTGCCCTTTCTTTTAAGTAAAAGGACACAAATGCAACTAATACCTGAAATGCTCTGCATAACAAGGGACTTTCTGTATAGTAGTATGTCATTGATGTCAGCTGTGGTCTGTATACCTTGTACATGTACTTCTAGAAATAAAGATTAGTATTATTACTCTGGGCAGTCGGTCGTGGCGACATGCATCAGTTCCTAGGCTTAAATTCGCCTGTTGTTGTTGACTCAAGTGATGGGCAGGTGGGTGTCTATTGGTCTTTGTTTAAGCAAGGATGTCCATCCAGCCTAACAGGGAACTTGTTATTTTAGTTTCTCCTTCCAAAGGAACTTTATTTCTTGTATAGTTCCCGCCCAAATTTGGGCTACCGAAAAACAGGTCTCCCCATTGGAAATAATGATAAATGATAAAGTTCAGCTAGCAGTAAAATAGGTACCTGGGTGTTAGTAGACTGGTGTGGGTCGCATCCTGGGACAAAATTGACCTAATTTACGGGAAATGCTCTGCATAACAAGGGGCTTTCTATATAGTAGTATGTCATTGGTCAGCTATGGTCTGTATACCTTATACATGTACTTGTGGAAATATAGATAAATTATTATTATTATTTTTATTATAGTGAGTCCTAAAACTCACAGGCCAGTGCGTTAACCACTGGACCAGCTGGCTCTAAATAACCTTCATCCAACTAGGTATGTTTCTATATACCAGAGGCAGGACAAACTGCCATGGCTTCAATACCCACCCCGTTCTATGAGTTGTTTACTGTAGTGTTATTACAGTTCTTTTAAGAAAAACAATTTGCCATAACGTTTGTGGAGGTTATTGCAGATATTGAAAAAAAACAAATATTGATCTAAATTTCGGATTACTGCCCAGGAAGTACAATAAATGGCAATCGGTGCAGCATCCTCCCAGTGAAAACAGGGATGCCATAAGTACACTGAGAGACAACACAAGTGTCAGGGGCCCAAGACTGTTCAGCTGCCTCCCAGCATACATTAGGGGGATTGCCAATATGCACTTGGCTGTCTTCAAGACCCACTTGCCTACTTACTTACCTATGTTGTAATCTATACATATGTTACTATGTATGATACCTTTTGTAACTATTTATGTGTACTTGTACCTAAATAAACTTGCAGTTGGTAGCGCACTTAAGCTCACACACTAAGGTCTGTGGTTCGATCCCCGGTACGGGTGGAAACATTAGGGCGTGTTTCCTTAAGACACCTGCTGTCCCTGTTCACCTAGCAGTAAGTAGGTAGCTGGGTGTTAGTCACCTTACACCTGCTGTCCATGTTCACCTAGCAGTAAGTAGGTACCTGGGTGTTAGTTACCTTACACCTGCTGTCCATGTTCACCTAGCAGTAAGTAGGTAGCTGGGTGTTAGTTACCTTATACCTGCTGTCCATGTTCACCTAGCAGTAAGTAGGTACCTGGGTGTTAGCAGACTGGTGTGGGTGGCATCCTGGGGACAAAATTAACCTAAGTTGCGGGAAATGCTCAGCATAACCAGGGACTTTCTATATAGTATGACATTGATGTCAGCTATGGTCTGTATAAGTTGTACCATGTACTTGTAGAAATAAAGATTATTATTATTGCTAAGGGTTCTAAAATAGATGAGCATTGACGCCCCTTAACAACCCTGACAACACCAGCTGATCGTCCTGTCAAAGCCAGGAAGGAACTCTTTAAATTGGAGACAGCTGTCAAGAAGGCTAAACCAGCTGCCAGGAAGGGTAAACCAGCTGTCAAGGAAGCCAGACCAGCTGTCAAGATTGCTGACAAGGCATTTATCGGGCAGGTCAGGCCATTATTCACTAACGTGTAACTAGAAATAAGTCACTCTGTCTGACTTTTTGGGTTATCCTGGGTTGTGTACACATGTTCTGCTATGTATGATGATCTATGTAAATGTATTTGTGTATACCTGAATAAACTTACTTACTTACTCTTGGCCTTTTATCGGGTTGTTCAAATCAGCCCCAGCGCCGTGTGACCGTTAAGGGTTTAGCGCTTAGTTATGGTTATAATAATAATATGGGGTCGTTAATCCTTCCTTTTTCTTCAGAGGCAGTCAGTGGCTCTTGACCCAAGGCACTGGATCAAAAGGCACTTTATCAAACTTCATTACTCCCCATTGCCCAGGCGCTGTGTGACCCTCCCTTTGGGTTTAGCGCTTCCCCATGACTCAAAATGACATATTGTATAACTTACACGATAGGCAGTTGTATACATTATACAGTGTCATTGTATAAGACATATTAGTGTAAGTTTGGCTTTTTTTTTCATTTTATTTGTCA
This sequence comes from Cherax destructor, assembly GCA_009830355.1. Taxonomy (NCBI): domain Eukaryota; kingdom Metazoa; phylum Arthropoda; class Malacostraca; order Decapoda; family Parastacidae; genus Cherax; species Cherax destructor. Next base: position 11,798 of record WNWK01020083.1, on the reverse strand, counting down.
CTACATATTGTATATAAGATAGAATACGTAGGTCCAAAATATGTGAAAATTAATAATGTCAACAATTGCAAATAAAATCGCAAAACTTTGTTGCATTTTCCGAGGCTCAGTGTTCCATTGTTATATTCCTAATTCAGTGCTGTGTGACCCTTGTGGGTTTAGTGCTTAGTTTTGATTGTAATAATAATAATAATAATAATAATAATATAGTCTTAATGTATCTATGTAACATCAGGACCGTTGTGAAAGTTAATAGCGTTCTTCGTAAAATATTTGTAGATTTCCCAAATATAGCTTTTTTTTTTTTTTACTTTATTTGGCTTTCCAATGTTAAATTTGAGTACGTATATAAATATGATGTATGAAAATAAGTCACTTTGACTTTTTTGGGTTATCCCGGTGGGTAATTTACACTATGTATGATAATTGTACTTATGTGTACCTGTGTCTAAATAAAATTATTTATGTTTGTATTTCTACATCATCTACGTATGTACTTTCAGAGCTATTTTAAAAATTTATACATATGCGGTCTAATTATACTCACCTGCAGCATGTACTCCTGTTAACCCTTTTGGGGCCTAGTTCTTAGGCCTATTGTGTATCCATGTGTTCTTGCGTTACCGTCCACAGGATGGATATGTGGTGCACAATAAACTAGCTGCATCGGTGGCAAAACCTAATCTGCAACATGTAAGTAAGTAAGTAATTTTATTTAGGTACACAAGTACAATAATCATACATAGTAACATGTGTGTAAATTACCCACCAGGATGAGCCATAGAAGTTGAAGTGACTTATTTCCAACGGGGTCCTTGTTTTCCATTGGGTAGGTGGGTATCTTTTATTTCTGAGACGTTTTGCCTGAACAGTAGACTTCAGCTGAATACAGTAGACTTCAGTTGACTACAGAGGTGATTAAATATGTAGACAGCAGAAGCAGCAGAGAGGGAAAGATATGATCAGCCCGTTTCCATTTGAAATAAAAATACGTACTTAGCTACTGCACATATCTTATTCATCTATTTAAAGGTAATAGAAATGTCACTTTGTCTGACTTTTTTGGCGGGTTATCCTAGGTAATTTACAATATGTATGGTAATTGTACTTATGTGTACCTAAATAAACTTACTTGTATTTATTCTCACCTGGGATTAGGTCCCCCAGGTCTTGCTGACAGTTGGTGTCAGGGAGGCCAGATGGTGCTATCAAACTGCACTGGGTGGTTTGATTGAAAGCCAAATGCTAAACTAATAACTAATTTATAGCTTTTTGTTCTTTTTCTTTTTCTTTTTTTTCTTTTCTATGAATATTCATGTGTGTGTTTTATATTTTGTTTTCGTTAAGAGCGAAGAGTGATCTACGAGGTCAAGGTGATCTTCGCATCTCAGACTTACTTCCTTTCATTTTAATATTACTCTTAGGGTCTGAATTGTTAGGCCACTGTAGAAAATAAATTGCTGCATGTGCTTTACTGCACATCCGAAAAATATTTTAAAGAATTCAATTATATTTGTACAGTTTTCATTTCCACCATATTTTTTTTCCTCTATATTGCAGCCTTATTTAAAAAAATTCTACCATATATTTTATTTTAAATACAGGAAGTCTTCAAGTTATGAACACACTGGGGACCTTCTGTACTGTGTATATTAATGATATAACAACAATATACACTAATGATATTATACACAACACGGAAGATTCTCAACGTGTTTGCAAGTCGAGGACTTATTGTACATGTGCCTTATCTTTGCAGGGTTGGATGTGGGCTGCTGGTGTTGCAGGATTGCTAGTTACTTTGTTTGTGAGTGCAGCATGGGGCTGGGGCAGAGACGGAGGGAACTTAGGGGTGGTACTCCCCTTTTCTCTGATTATTGGAGGCATTTCAGCCATGGTTCTTGGGGCCACCCTCACTGTTGCAGCATATGTGATGCTGTCGGCTAAACACCAGGTTACAGTCCGTGTTCCTCCGGAGATATCCGCCCTTCATGCGCTTATTTCGGTTAGTCGGATTTTCTGCTTTCTTGTGCGGGTTATTTGTGTATTGTTTCAGTCATGGTATTGTGACTTTTTCTTCTTTAACTTTCAAAGCCTTACAAATTAAATCCATTTATGGTGCATTTTTTTAAAAATTTAATTGAAATGAAATATCACTTATATTATAAAGGCTTTTCATGTGTAACTCAAATCTGAATGCTTTCAATTGCTCATAATCAACACCCTTATAAACAAGGCAGGAGACATAAACAGCTTACCAACTTTTATGTACAAAAAAGCTTCACAGGTACTGTCACCAATTATAGCAACACTATTCAATAAATCCATTGAAGCCTCTAACTTTCCATCAATTCTCAAAATAGCTAGGGTCACCCCGATCCACAAAGGAGGTGATCAAACAGACCTGAATAATTATAGACCAATTTCTAATTTACCATTGCTTTCTAAAATCTTCGAAAAATTAATTCATAGACAAATCTATTCCTACCTCGTCTCACGCAATGTACTCAACCCCTGTCAATTTGGATTCAGGACAAACAAGAGCACAAACGATGCTATTATGCACATGTTGGAGTTAATATATACAGCACTTGAGAAAAAAGAAGTCCCACTGGGAATCTTCATTGATCTACACAAAGCTTTTGATACAGTCGACCATGATTTACTGCTCACAGAATTAGCACACTATAGTATAAGGGGGCACCCACTTAACTACCTAAAGTCATATCTCACCAACAGAAGCCAATACGTGTACACAAATGGAGTGAACTCTTCCACACAACAAATTACAGTCGGAGTCCCTCAAGGAAGTGTCCTGGGGCCACTCCTATTCCTCATTTACATAAATGACCTACCGAATGCATCACAACTACTCAAACCCATTTTATTTGCAGATGACACAACATATGTCTTCTCTCACCCAAATCCAGTTATACTGGCCAACACTGTTAATGCCGAATTACAGAAAATATCAACATGGATGACGACTAACAAGCTTACTCTCAATACTGACAAGACCTACTTCATACAGTTTGGAAGCAAAGCCACAAATGTTCCACTTAACATAACACTCAATGGTACACCCATCACAAGACTCACAGAGGGAAAATTCCTTGGAATCCACCTTGACAGTAGCCTTAAATTCCAAACACATACATATACAACAAATTTCCAAGAAAATCTCGAAGACAGTAGGCATATTATCAAAGATACGCTATTATGTACCTCAATCAGCTCTCCTTGCACTATATCATTCACTTATCTACCCGTATCTCACCTATGGAATCTGTGCATGGGAATCAACAACGTTAAATCACCTTAGACCACTCATAACACAACAAAAGGCCGCAGTCAGAATGATAACAAATTCCCACTCTAGACAGCATACTCCACCAATATTCAAAAGTCTCAAACTACTCACCGTAAAGAACATTCATACTTACTCTTGTGCCTACTACATATATAAAACTTTACACTCTAATATAAACCCTCTGCTCAAAATTCTCCTCACCAACTTTAATAGGATCCATGACCACAACACAAGACACAGATCACTTTTTGATATACCCCGTGTTCATATCAACCTATGTAAAAATTCTATGCACATAAAGGGCCCCAGAATCTGGAATTCACTACCAGTAAATATTAAGATAATCTTGTCTGAAAATCAATTTAAGACTCAACTCAAAAACCACCTACTCACCCAAAACTAAATGATCATACTATAAACTACTTTGAAAAATGCTCATTATTACTTTCCTATACGATAATCTCAATTTTTAATAATATGTTACTATTATGTTACCCCCTACTCATATTTAAGTTAATGTCAAAAATGCTCAATGTTATTTTCCTTAAGATAATCTCAATTCCATATTATCATTCAAGAATCTTAACACCTGTAACAATCTAATATCATTATATAATAATTTAAACAGTAAAATTTCATCATATTTTAATTTTGAAAATAATTTTTAACTAGAATAAACTCAATAAATTTCTCTAATATTAAGTACATAGTCTTTAAGGACTAGAATAAGCTGCCCCTAATGCCATGGCATGTCAGTGGCTCTCCTTGCACTCAATTTACATTGTAACTACCGATACCTATGCAATCTGCAATGAAATAAAATTTGTTTGTTTGTTATTTATAACAAGGCACACTGTATAGAGGAGTTTATAAGAGAGTTGACTGTGTCTCATTACTTAAATGAGGAATTCTGTTATACAGTACATTATTTTATGCCAACCAGTTTTATTAATAAAATGTCCTGTTTTTTTTTTATGAAAAAATGATAGAGAAGACCCTTGCCAAGATAGGTGATTTAAATGAAAAAAAAGCATGATCTTTATAAGGTGGTAATGTAATATTAACTGCAGAGATGTGTTATACTGCTAACCATTTTTATAATACATGTTACTGTATGACCCATAAGGGTTTAGTGCATGTTTTGAATGCAGCATCTATAATAATTAATAATAATATTAATATTCTTTGTTTCTTACATTTAGTAATTTATGCAAAAGAAGGGGTTACTATATAATAATAATAATACATGTAATTATAATATAATGGACATGCTGTTGGATTGTGAGCAAGGTAACTTTCGTAAAGAGATTCAGGGAAAAACCGATTAGCCGGACTTGAGTCCTGGAGGTGGGAAGGGCAGTGTCTGCACTCTGAAGTGGGAGGTGGGGAATGTTGCACTCAAAGGGGCAGTCTGAGTGTGGTGTCAACACAGTTCTGGAAAGATGGCAGTTGAATGAATGTTGGTGGGAGATGGTCGTTGAGGTAACAAAAAAAATATTAATACAGTGGACCCTCAGTTTTCGTACAGCTCCCAACTCGAACAATTATGTAAGTGTATTTTTGTAAGTGCTTTTGTAAGTGTGTTTTTGGGGATCTGAAATGACTAATCTAATTTACATTCGTCCTTATGGGAACAAATTCGTTCGGTAACGGCACTTGAACAGCATTCTGGAAAGAATTATCGATGAAAACCGAGGGTCCACTGTAGTTCATTCTGTATTGTACATGTAATCCTTTTAAAGGAGTGCCTTTATGCTGGCAAAAGGCTCCTGATCCAAGGAATTGGAGCAATCCTCCCTTTCCAGGGTCAAACCCAATTATCTCATTTCTCAGACACTACAGGTGGTCCTTGCCTTACGATGGGATTACGTTCCGACAAACCCATTGTAAGTCAAAAATATCGTAAGTCGAATATGAATATATGATAAATAAATAAGTAAATAACTACTGTTAATGAATAAGTAAATAAATAAATAATTACTGTAACTAAATACATACATGTACTAGTATTGAAAAGTAAATTAATGATTACAAGTTATGGACTTTCTGCCTTCATGCTGGGTAATTATCTTTAGTTTCATCTCCAAAGTAATTGCTTTTTCACCATAGTAAAGTCAAAATATCGCAATTTAACCATTGTACTTTCCTATGAATAAAATATTATTAATGTTTAGGCACTAACAACAGTTCTGTTAATAAAGAATAACAAATGTTTTACTTTACTAATTCAGAATGTTCGTTGTGATGCGGAAAGTTCCCTTCCAACAAGACATGGGGCTGTCATTAGCCGGAAAATTGACAGCGCCATTAATGAGTTGATTGATGGATTCATTGAGAACGATGTAATCCCATGGTATAAAAACTTGGTTAATGAGACTACCCCAAGTATTGAGGCCCTCAGGTGAGTATGGTAGCAATATTATGACAGTCATATACAGTGTACATATATATTTAAAAGTATGTACAGTGGACCCTCGCTATTCGAACACTCCAAAACTCACCCTCATTCCAGAATGCTGTTCAAGTGATGTTACCAAACGAATTTATTCCCATAAGGAATGATGTAATTAGATTAGTCCATTTCAGACCCCCAAAAATACACTTATAAAAGCACTTACAATAATAAACTTACATAAATGGGCGAGTTTTGGAGTGTTCAAATAGCGAGGGTCCACTGTATTCTTCCTCCATAAGCCATGCGTGTCATAAGAGGCGACTAAAATGCCGGGAGCAAGGGGCTAGTAACCCCTTCTCCTGTATACTATATTACTAAATGTAAAAGAAGAAACTTTCATATTTTCTTTTGGGCCACCCTGCCTCGGTGGGAAACGGCCGATGTGTTGAAAGAAAGAAAGAAGTTGTCACACTTGCCAAAACAACTAAGACATTTGGTTCTCTGTATTCTTGATGCCACGGAAGGGAACTTTATAAGGATTAAGGATTTTATTTCTTTGCATAGTTTACAATGTGTAATTACAATATTGATTTGCTAAGTACAAAGAAAGCCACTATCATGCCGGGGCATTTCGGGCAGACTAAACTTAATTCTTAACAGACTAGTACTACTAGACATATACAGTGGTACCCCGAGTTTCGGCCATAATTCGTTCCAAATGCTGTTCGAGTGCCGTTACTGAACGAATTTGTTCCCATAAGGAATAATGTAAATTAGATTAGTCCATTTCAGACCCCCAAAAATACACTTACAAAAGCACTTACAAGCAACAGAAGTCCAGCGGTTATACTACAGCTTTATACATCATTAGTAAGGCCTCACCTAGATTATGCGGCTCAGTTCTGGTCTCTATTTTACAGAATCAATCAATCAATCAACTTTATTTCTGATAATATTACAAAGTGGGGTTTACATATTTTATGGTACAGTGGACCCCCGGTTAATGGTCATAATTCGTTCCAGAATGCTGTTCAAGTGCCATTACCAAACAAATTTTTTCCCTTAAGGAATAATGTAAATTAGATTAGTCCTTTTAGACCCCCAAAAATACAGTTACAAAAGAACTTACAAAAATACACTTACATAATTGTTCGAGTTTGGAGCAGTACGTAAACCGGGGGTCCACTGTATTTGTACATTTTATGAAATAATTATTACAAGAAGGTCAATAGTATGCTTAGGTATGCCTAGGCATTTCAGGCAGTCTTATACTAGATCTTACTCTATAGTGACACAGTAATTATACTGGTATTAAGGTTAGATAATTGTAGTGATTAACTAGGTTTACAAAATTGAGGTAGTTCAAAATATTTAAGAATTTAACAATTAGTTTATACGTATATTAATGGAAATGGTGCCGTGTTGGCATGATACAGTTTCTATATTGGAGTGTCTTAGGCAAACTTATGACTTGCTTAAGAATTATGAAGCAATAGTTGTATTAGAATTTTGTTTACAGTCATGTGCAAATTAAGGGGAATCACAGATATCAATAAGTGTGTTTTGCTGTGGATATGTGCAAGATAAAGTAATTTTCATGTGGTTAGCTACCGGTTGGGTGCGTAAGTGAGATAATGGTGCTTTTGAAAATGGAGGTTGTGTCTGCAGTTCTAGAATTTTCAGGCAGGGAGTTCCAGATTTTAGGCCCTTTTATGTACATTGAATTTTTGTATAGATTTAGCCGGACACTGGGAATGTCAAAGAGATGTTTGTGTCTGGTATCATGTCTATGGGTCCTGTCACAACTATCAAGAAAGTGTTTTAGTTCAGGGTTAATGTTGGAATTTATGGTTCTATAAATGTAGATTGCAGAGTAGTAAGTGTGGATGTTCTGAACAGTGAGTAAGTTTAGGTCTTTGAAGAGTGGAGGGGTGTGTTGCCTAGCTATGGATATAAATTTGTTGGAAAACATTCAGCGACGAATGACAAAGTTAATTCATAGCATTAGAAATCTTCCGTATGAAGAAAGATTGAAGTCCCTTAAATTACATTAACTTGTAATGAAGAATGAGGGGAGACATGATCAAATTGCATAAGTGGAAGATGGGTATTAACAAAGGGGATATAAATAAGGTCTTGAGGATATCTCTCCAAGAGAGAATCCGCAGTAATGGATTCAAATTAGACAAGTTTAGATTTAGAAAGGATATAGGAAAGTATTGGTTTGGAAGTAGAGTAGTTGATGAGTGGAACAGTCTGCCTAGTAGGGTTATTGAGGCTAAAACCTTGGGTAATTTCAAATTTAGGTTGGATAAACACATGAGTGAGAGGGGTTGGATTTGAGTGGGACTTGCAGATGGGTAGTATTGAAAATTGGGTTGGGCAAATATAGTGTTAGTGGGATGGATTGTGAAGGACTTGCCCAGTATGGGCCAACAGGCCTGTTGCAGTGTTCCTCCTTTCTTATGTTCTTAATACACTTACATAATTGTTCGACTTGGGAGCTGTACAAAACTCTGGGTACCACTGTATATCATAGTTGGTTTGAATTGAACATTGTTTTTTATATTTCAACAGAGGTAGTAGTGGTTTAGCAGTAATTAAATTAACAAGTATTTGATTAAAGGAGGAACACTGCAACAGGCCTACTAGCCCATACTAGGCAAGTCCTTCTCAAACTGAAACCCATTAACAAAAATATTTGCCAAACCCATTTTCAATGCTACCCAAGGAATAAGCTTTGACAATCCTATTAACTCGTACCTTATATACCTTTGATATACCTTTGAAGAGTTTTGAGAGTTTATCTACTCTCTGAGCCAAGCCCATGTTGACACTTTACAGATCGCTTGTTCTATCTAGGCTGGAATATTGCTGCACACTAACTGCACCTTTCAAGGCGGGTGAAATTGCTGACCTTGAAAATGTGCAGAGAACCTTCACAGCACGCATAAGTGCGATAAACCACCTCAACTACTGGGAACGCTTGAAGTTCCTAAACCTGTACTCTCTAGAACGCAGGCGGGAGAGATACATTATTATATACACATGGAAAATTCTCGAGGGCTTAGTACCAAACTTGCACACAATAATCACTCCGTACGAAAGCAAAAGACTCGGCAGGCGATGTAACATCCCCCCAATGAAGAGCAGGGGTGCCACTAGCACATTGAGGGACAACACAATAAGTGTGAGGGGCCCAAGATTGTTCAACTGCCTCCCAGCATACATCAGGGGGATTACCAACAAGCCCCTGGCTGTCTTCAAGCAGGCACTGGACAGGCACCTCAAGTCGGTACCGGATCAGCCGGGCTGTCGTTCGTACGTTGGACTGCGTGCGGCCAGCAGTAACAGCCTGGTTGATCAGGCTCTGGTCCAACAGGAGGCCTGGTCACAGACCGGGCCGCGGGGGCATTGACCCCTGGAATTCTCTCCAGGTAGACTCCAGGTGCTTGCCTGGTCAACCAGGCTGTTGCTGCTTGAGGCCCACTGCCCCACATATCCATCACAGCCTGGTTGATCTGGCACCCGATGAAGATACTTGTCCAGTTTCCTCTTGAAGGCTTCTACACTGGTTCCAGCCGTGTTTCGGATATCTTCTGGTAAGATGTTGAATAGTCTGGGACCCCGGATGTTAATACAGTGCTCCCGTATTGTCCCCACCGCACCCCTGCTCCTCACTGGGTTTATTTTACACTTTCTCCCATATCTCTCACTCCTGTATGTTGTTATGGCAGTATGCAGATTTGGGACCAGGCCCTCAAGTACATGATAATATTATCATGTATCTCTCTCTCCTCTGCTCCAATGAGTACATGTTCAAGACTTGAAGGCGTTCCCAAAATGTTTCCAGATGTTTCAATGGCTCAATGTGAGCCGTAAACGATCTATGCAAATCCCACCCAAATCCAACCCCTCTCACTTGTGTATTTATCCTAAATTTGAAACTACCAATTTTTCCCTTCCTTGAATCAAACCTGATTATCTCCCATTACCCAGGCACTGTGTGACCCATATGGGTTTAGCATTTCTTCTTAATAATAATAATAATAATAATAATAATAATAATACTCTTCTGAAGAGACTTGCATAGTGTCTCTTGTATTTCTTCAAAAGTATGTTTCTTCTGCTAATTCTTATAAGGGTACCTTGATGCTGGTGAAGAACTCTTGATCCAAGGAGTTGGAGCCCTTCTCCCCTACCTTGGATCAAATCTAATTCTCTCTTATTCTCCTGCCACTGCATGACTGTGGGTCTAGCATGCTAACTAAACCCACAAGAAAAGTGCCCATGTGCCAATGAGGAGCTCTTCATCCAAGGAATTGGATTGATCCTCTTCTTGGATCAAACTTGAATCTCTCATTCTCCCAGGCTCAATATGACCACTGTGGGCTTAGTACTTTTCCCCTGAATAAAATGGATTAAGAAAATGCATTTTCCACAGAACATCCAGACCATGGGAAAACCTGGGTAGCAAAAGCCACTCCAGAGAGAGAGGTTTTTTAACGCCAGGCAGGAAAAAAAGCTGGCAGGAAATGACAGAAATCATACACCAACTACAGTCATTTCTTGATGGAAATAAATGGTATAAAATACCGACACAATGGAGTGGAATCACAGTCAGTGGCCTCCACTCCAGAACAACAGATATTAGTGCCAGGAAAAAAAGACCCCCATACCACCAATACCACCAATCCAACGACATTCATCTTTGCAAATATACAGGGTTTAAAACCAGCAACGAACAACAAAATACCTTACATCCGTGGACTGCTTACAGAGTCAAATGCAATGTTTGCGGCTTTCACAGAGACCCACATAAAGGATCACTTGGACAATGAAATATGGATCCCGGGCTACAACCTATACAGATGTGACAGAGTGAACAGGCAAAAAGGGGGAAGATGGGGTTGGCTTGTATATCACAGAGTCACTTATATGCTCAGAACTACTAAATGCCTCAAATGATGTAGTTGAAGTTTTAGCAGTAAAGATCGAGAATCAAAACCTGGTCGTTGTGGTTGTATACAAGCCTCCGGATGCAACGTCCCAACAATTCCAGGAACAGCTTCTGAAAATTGACCACTGTCTGGAAAACCTTCCAGCTCCTGCCCCCAACATCTTGCTCCTGGAGGATTTCAACCTAAGGCACCTAAAATGGAGGAATATTGCAAATAATGTTGTAGCAGAGATAACACCAGGAGGCAGCTCAGATGAAAACTCGCACACACACGAGCTTTTAAATCTCTGCACCAAATTCACCTTAAACCAGCAAATAATAGAGACTACAAGATTGGAGAATACACTGGACCTCATCTTCACTAACAATGATGATCTGATACGAAATGTCATCATATCAAAAACAATATACTCAGATCACAACATGATAGAGGTCCAGACATGTATGCGGGGGGCCCCAGACCGACAAAATGTGATCAGTTGCAAGGGAGCCTTCACCAAATTCAACTTCAATAACAAAAACATAAGGTGGGACCAAGTAAATCAAGTTCTAAATTATATAAACTGGGAACATAGCCTAAGCATCACGGATCCTATCCTATGTCTAGAACAAATTAACTCTGTGGCACTTGAGGTTTGCTCAAGGCAAATTCCCTTAAGGAAAAGGAGGAGAAGATGTAAACTAAGAAAGGCACTTCCTATACAGGCAAAGGCAAAGAATAACAGAGCAGCTATAAGAGGCCAATATGTATATCTGAAATATGTAGGGAGAGACTGGTCAGAGATATAGCAAACATCAAACTAAAACTAAAGGAATCTTACAGGAATCAAGAAATATGGGAAGAACTAAAAGCCATGAATGAAAATAAAAGAAACCCAAAGTATTTATTTTCTTATGCCAAATCAAAGTTGAGAACAACATCCAGTATTGGGCCCCTACTTAAATGGGATGAGTCCTACACAGATGACAGCAAGGAAATGAATGAGCTACTAAAGTCCCAGTATGACTCAGTTTTTAGTGAACCGCTAACCAGACTGAGAGTCAAGACCTAAATGAATTTTTATGAGAGTGCCACAGAATTTGGTAGATGCAAACCAATCTGACATTATCCTGACGCCAAATGACTTCGAAAA
>WNWK01020082.1:0-36552 GCA_009830355.1 Cherax destructor | reverse complement strand
TCAGACCCCCAAAAATCATTTAAAAAACACAAAATACACTTACATAATTTTTTGAGTTGGTGGCATAGAAACCCAGGGGTCACTGACTTAAAATTTTCCATATCAACTCTGGCTTGTTATCTATCACAATTCATCAATTGACATAATAAAAAAACAAATGCATGAAACCTGATTATACTCTGAATGAAAAAAAATATGTCATTATGGACAAGTGGTGGCAGCCATTGGGCCCCTGCTCTGAAAACATTTTCCCCATTTTCCCCCCTTCTGAGGTGTTATTATAAGAAAACTAGTGTTTTTGAGGCTCACTTGTTATTATAGTATTATTAAAATTATTATTTTTATTATTATATTGTACAGTGGACCCTTGAAAATGTCTCCCTTGAGAATCGGGTTTGAAAATCCCTTTTTAAAAATTGACTTGAAAATCGTCCAAACGAAAATCCCGGATTAAACCCCCCTGGCCTCCCCGGCCTGGGCCAAAAAAATTGGGTCAGTGTGATTTTTCCAGGACCACCACCCCTACCTACCCCCCATTTTGTCAATATTCCATTCTTTTTGTGCTTGCAACTGCTAAATAAGCTACCGGGGGGAAAAGCTCTATCCGCTCTGTAGCAAAGAAATGAAAACACAATAGAATTAAAAAAAGAGATCATGAAAAATATGAAAGTGGTGTAGTGGGGCGTCTTTCCAGGATGTATGGGAAGGCCCATTCAACCATCACTTCCATCTTGTTGAAGAAAAGGAAATCAAGGAAGCTGATGTTGCAAAAGGGGGGTAATATGCTATCGAAAATGAGATGCAAAGAATCAAAGGTTAGAAGTTTTGCTTTTTTGGATCAGAAAAAAAGAGTTAGCAGGAGATAGTGTTACACAGTCAGTAATTTCAAAAAGGCAAGGCAGTTGCAGGGCATCTCATAAAGAAAGTCCTGGACAGTGCTGATGTTGATGAATTCAAGGCCAGAAAAGGCTGGTTCGAAAATTTCAAGCAAATGGCATACACAATGTTGTAAGGCAGGGAAGGCTGCAAGTTCTGAAAATGTGGCTAAAAAATTTTGCAAAATTAAAGGGGGTACATAGAGTCTGAACAATTCAACCCCAACAAGTGTTCAATTTGATGAAATGGCCCTTTTTTGGAAGAAAATGCCAACGAGGCTTGGCAGGAAGTGCCCCCCAGGACAATGAACTCTGCGGGCCACTGTGGGATTGTGTTGAAAAAGGTTTTTTAAGGGTTTGGGGATGACTCGCCCCCTCCAGTTTGGAAAAAATTTGGAATTGGGGGTCCTGGGGATGGAGGTTAGTGGTGAAGATGTGGAAGAGTTGCTGGTGGACCCCATAAAGGGGAAACCCTGAAACTTCAAGACTTCAACTGCAAGAACAACAGAAAACTCGGGGGAAATTTTCAAGGGGGGGAAAGGGGAAAAGGAAGAAGTTGCTTTCTTCAGAGATTAAGGGGGTTGTCAATGTGGACTGAATGGAAAAAAATTTTGGAGGAGCATCACCCACAAAGCTGTTCAGGCCCTGTATGTCACAAAAATTTTTTTTTAGGGACATTTTTTAAAAACAAAAAAACAGACCTTTGTGGACAGTTATTTTGCAAGAAAAAGGATCCTGGACTCTCAACCCCGGTCCCAGTGCCATTAAAACACAAAGAGGAATAACCCCAAAAAAAACTTGGTACCTGAAGGGATTCCCTTCAAACACAAACAACACCCCACCCCCTTTCCCCCCCTTCCTTTTCCCCCTCAAAACCTTTTAATAAAAATATGTAAAATTTTCTTTTTTTTATATTACAGTATATATCTCATTGTTTGTGTGTAGATAAATGTACATTTAATGTGTAAAAAAATTTTTTTTTTTAATTTTTGGGGTCTGGGCGGTTAATTTGATTTACATTATTTCTTATGGGGAAAAAAAATTTGAAAATAGTCCATTTTGAAAATAAAAGGGGGGTCCAGGAACGGATTAATCACGATTTTAAGGGTCCTGTTTTTTATTATTGGAAAAAGGGTAAACCCGTAGATTATATAGTGCCTTTTGGGGGGGGGGAAGAAGGATTCAGGGAATTTTGGGGAAATGGAGCACAGATACAATTCCCCAGATCAAAACCCCCCCAGCGTCGGAACCTCTTGGGGGGGCTCCCAACCTAAGGGGCGTTCCGGAGCAAAAAAAAGCCGCTGGTATCTTGTTCCCCGGTGGGGCCTTTTGGAGGTTTCCCTGTATATGTAATGTATAATTCATTGTTTAAAATGTAAACTCAAATTATAGTATGCACTTTTTGGGCTTGTGTTCTAAGAAAACAAAAAAAAAAAAAAAACATTTAAAAAAAATATACCAAAGGTTTTAAATTATGAATTATTTTTGAAAAAATTTTGCAACAACCTCTGGTTACAGAATAAATTTTTTTTGGGAAAAGTTAATTTGTATGGCAAAAGAACAGTCTTAAAATAAAAAAAAAAGTGTAAAAAAAAAAAAAAAGGATAAAAATTTTTGTAGTTGACAAGCAAAAAGGGGCCCCAGGTCATGAAGTTAACATTAATTATGATAGTTAAAAATGAATACAGACTATGTTTTAGCCCCTCTACCACATATAGGTAATATAATTTAAAAAATTTTGCACTTGAAAACGGGAACTAATATGGGGCATGGAGCTGATCATTTTTGCCTATAATAAAATAATAATCTATATTTCTACAAGTACATGATACAACATACAGACCTAGCTGACATCAGTGACATACTATTTGCTCCTTTTCAAGCATTTCAGGCAAATTAAAGGGTTAATTTTTTCCCCCGGATCTACCCACACCAGTTGGCTAACACCCAGGTACCCATTTACTGCTAGGTGAACAGGGACCGGTGTCTTAAGAGGGAAAAACCCTCCAAAAGGGGGACCCATCTCTGGTCACGCTTTTTTTATTTGGGGAAAATGAATATGGAAAAAAATATGAAATTGCACACATATGGTACCCAAAATATACATAAAATGTAAGTATCAAAACATAATTTTAAAAAAGATATATCAAGATAGGGTATATTAAATTAAACAAGTTAATGAGTTAAATAAGGAATAGCTAAGGAAATTTGGGTTTTTATGCACAACTGAATGCAATATTAATTATGATAATTTCAACAAGAAGACGAAAAACCCGCAAACAATGCCACAGGTTGATAACTGTTCACAATGCCTTAGCTAATCTGCTTCAAATATATCAGAATATATTAACCTGCTTATATATATATAGAACAAGCTGACTTGTCCATTAATAACAACATGCTCATCATATATCTCTGGAATCTTATTTTGTATGCAAATTGAGTTATATGCTGCATTTTTTAATTATACAGTCATAAATTAGAGTAAATTTATATTAAATATAAATACATTTTTTTTTTTTTTTTTTTTTTTTTTTTTTTTTTTTTTTTTTTTTTTTTTTTTTTTTTTTTTTTTTTTTTTTTTTTTTTTTTTTTTTTTTTTTTTTTTTTTTTTTTTTTTTTTTTTTTTTTTTTTTTTTTTTTTTTTTTTTTTTTTTTTTTTTTTTTTTTTTTTTTTTTTTTTTTTTTTTTTTTTTTTTTTTTTTTTTTTTTTTTTTTTTTTTTTTTTTTTTTTTTTTTTTTTTTTTTTTTTTTTTTTTTTTTTTTAAAAAAAAAAAAAAAAAAAAAAAAAAAAAAAAAAAAAAAAAAAAAAAAAAAAAAAAAAAAAAAAAAAAAAAAAAAAAAAAAAAAAAAAAAAAAAAAAAAAAAAAAAAAAAAAAAAAAAAAAAAAAAAAAAAAAAAAAAAAAAAAAAAAAAAAAAAAAAAAAAAAAAAAAAAAAAAAAAAAAAAAAAAAAAAAAAAAAAAAAAAAAAAAAAAAAAAAAAAAAAAAAAAAAAAAAAAAAAAAAAAAAAAAAAAAAAAAAAAAAAAAAAATAAAGATAGAAATGTTAAAAGCAGGTGGGGATATAGTTTTGGAGTGGTTAGTGCTATTATTTAATAAATGTATGGAAGGTAAGGTACCTAGGATTGGCAGAGCGTGTATTGTTCCTTTGTATAAAGGACAAGGGACAAAGAAGTCAAAAATTATGGGAATAAGTCTGTTGAGTGTATTGGTAAAGTGTATGGTAGAAGTTATTATTGAAAGAGTGGAAGTAAGACAGAAGCAGGATAGCAGATGAACAAGGGGCTTTAGGAAAGGTAGGGGTGTGTAGACCAAGTGTTTACAGTAAACATATGGGTGAACAGTTTTGGATAAGGTAAAAGGTTTTGTGGCATTTATGGATTTGGAAAAGGCGTATGATAGAGGTGGATAGAGGGGGCAATGTGGCAGATGTTGCAGGTGTATGGAATAGGATGAGGTTACTAAAAAAAAAAAAAAAAAAAAAGGGGGGGGGGGGGGGGGGGGACTATTTCCCAGTAAAGTGGGACTTAGACAAGGATGTGTGATGTCACCGTGGTTGTTCAATATATTTATAGATGAGGTTGTAAGAGAAGTGAATGCGAGGGTCTTGGCAAGGGTGTGGGGTTAAAAGATAAGGAATTAAATACAAAGTGGGAGTTGTCACAGTTGCTTTGCTGATGACACTGTGCTTTTGGGAGATTCTGAAGAGAAGTTGCAGAGGTTGTGGATAATGTTGGTAGGGTGTGTAAAAGAAGAAAAATTGAAAGTGAATATAGGAAAGAGTAAGGTGATGAGGATAACAAAAGATTAGGTGACGAAGATTGGATATCAGATTGGAGGGAGAGAGTATGGAGGAGGTGAATGTATTCAGATGTTGGGAGTGGACATGTCAGCAGATGGGTCTATGAAGGATGAGGTGAATCATAGAATTGATGAGGGAAAAAGGGTGAGTGAAGCACTTGGAGTCTGTGGAGACAAGACTTTGTCCATGGAGTAAAGGGAATGTATGAGGTATAGTTATACCAACACTCTTATATGGGTGTGAAGCATGGGTGATGAATGTTGCAACGAGGAGAAGGCTGGAGGCAGTGGAGATGTCATGTCTGAGGTCAATGTGTGGTGTGAATATAATGCAGAGAATTGGGAGTTTGGAAATTAGGAGGAGGGTGCGGGATTACCAAAACTATTACCCAGAGAGCTGGGGAGGGGTTGTTGAGGTGGTTCGGACATGTAGAGAGAATGGAGCGAGACAGAATAACTTCGAGTGTATAAATCTGTAGTGGAGGGAAGGCGGGGGTAGGGTGGCTAGAGAAGGTTGGAGGAGGGTAAAGGAGTTTGTGTGCGAGGGCTTGGACTTCCAGCAAGCATGTGTGAGCGTATTTGATGAGGTGAATGGAGACAAATGGTTTTAATACAAGACGTGCTGTTGGAGTGTGAACAAGTAACATTTATAAAGGATTCAGGAAACCGGCAGGCCGGACTTGAGTCTGGAGATGGAGAGTACAGTGTCTGCACTCTGAAGGAGGGTGTTAATGTTCCCAGTTTATAACTGTAGTGTAAAGCCCCCCTCTGGCAAGCAGTGATGGAGTGAATGATGGAAAGTTTTTTTTCGGGCCACCTGCCTTGGTGGAATGGGCCCGATGTTTTAAAATAAAAAAAAAAATAATACCACTGTACTTGTAATCGTGAAACCAATCAAAATTATCTCTATTTCTGTAATATATCTTCCATTCTATCAAATGAGACCAAGAAAACGAGAATACAACCATAAATGCATACGAAAATAGACTGCAAAGTTGCTGTTTTAAAACCAAAAACATGGTTGGAGGTTTTTTTTTCCTCATTACGCACTGTGTGGTGGGATTTTTATACTGTGCACACTGACCACACAGGCCCATTCTCTCACATCTGGGCCACCTAAGCTTGTTTCCACTTGATTTGAGGGCGCTAGAATTTAGGCGTAATGATCTTGACAAAACCCTGGTACGTAAGCTGTACTAGTACGGCTTGAAACCACAAGAAAAGGGTTAACATAATATGAGATGTTTTCAGTCGGCTTGACGGAGTGAACAAAAACCATTTGTGAAAATCAAGGCTGTGGTAACAACATCATCAACTGGACTGTTACAAAACTGCGCAAACCTTCTACACTCATACTTATTCTCTCTCTCTCCTCGTTTATTCATTTAATCATGTTACTCACCTCCTGCTCTACATTAAGACTACAAATATTTTAAGGTAAGTGATGAGTGTCCCATGCGTGTGCGTAAGAGGCGGCGCTAAAATGCCGGGAGCAAGGGGCTGTGCATACTCCTGTATATACTAAATGTAAAGGAGAAACTTTTGTTTTACTTTGGGCCACCTAACCCGGTGAAACAGCCGACGTGTTGAAAGAAGAAAGTAATGGGTGGTACTGTATATATGTATTTTATGTGGCTCTAGGGTTTTTAAATGCCTGGTAGCAACAATGTGTGAGTGGGGTGGCCAGATGAGGGTTACATACCTACCACACTTTGATACCTACCTACCTTACTATTCACCTTGCATCCTATGTAAGACCATTAAGACTACAAATATTCCTTGGTGAGGTTCATGGTGAGGCACCACTGCCTCCACCACTGCGTCAACCACTGCCTCAATCACTGCCCTCCACCATGGCCTCCACCACTAACTCCACCACTGCTTCCACCATTACCTCGCAACATCAGCTTCCTTGATTTCTTTCTTAGCCAGGATAAAGTGATTATTGATTTGTTTTTGCCATACATCCTGGCAGAAGAAGCTGGGCACCACGCACCACTCTTGTGGTTAATTATGTAACAGTAAGCATTCAATCAACAAGCACAAAACACAATGAATTATTGTGAAATGTTTGGATGAGCACACAGAGAGGGTAATGTTCACTCGGCGAGGGAGAAACAAAGCCACACTGACTCACGATGCCTGCGTGCAGGTGCGGATGAGTGGACAGGTCTGAAATACGCCGGCCGGGAAACTCCAGGGCACAGTGCAAAACTGAGACAAAGTTGAAAGCTGAAAAAAATGGTGACGAACTCGAAGATGCCGAAGCTCAGGGTTCCACTGTACAATGGAACATCCCAGCTTACAAATTTAATCTGTTCAGTGACCTTATTCAAGTATCCTAATTTGTTTGTATACGAGTCATTTTTCCTCATTTAAATTGAAATGACATTAATCCGTTCAGCGGAATTCCTGCTCTCAGGAGGACAGGACAAATATGATGCTAATATCAACTCTACGGCTTATTTATCTATCACAGTTCATCTGGTATGACATAATAAACAATATAAATAACATTGAAACCTAATATACACTTTGGAATGAATAAAATATGTCATTCATTGTGTGGCTGAGTGGTGACGGCGGCGGAGGAGAGAGTGTGGTGGCGGGCATTCTCGCTTCCATGTCTTCCCCATACTTTCCCTTCTGAGGTGTTATTAGAAAGCGGAGTTTGTGAGGCTAACTGCATTAGATCACTACTTTCATAAAAGCTTATAGTAGAAATAAACTGGTGTATGTACACCATTTACCATGGAGAAAAGATAGGCAGAGCGTATGCTGTATCAGGAGCTCATTTAAAATTGTACTGGTGATGGTGAGTGTTGTTGTGGTACTCAGCCTGCCATCTCGTGTAATTGGTGTTCTGAAGCTTACATGTTATTATTATTATCATTATTATTATAGTATTATTATATTATTATATGTATTACAGATATTATTATTATTATATTATACAGTGGACCTTCTTGAACACCCGGAATCGAGTATGTAAGTACAGTGGTCCCTCTGTTTTAAGCGAAGAATTCGTTCCAGGAGAATGCTGCTCCAGAAGGTGCATTACCGAGGCAATTTACTTCCTTAAGAAATAATGTCACGTAGGTTGGTCTATTTCAAGACCCCCAAAAATACACTGCAACAGCACTTACGAAAGCTCTGCCCATAAATGTTCGGTTGGAGATGCACGAAGAACCGAGGACCACTGTATAATATTGTAAGTGCTTTTGTAAGTGTATTTTGGGGGGTCTGAATGGACTAACCTACTTGACATTATTTCTTAAGGGAGTAAATTCGTTCGGTAATGGCATGAGCAGGCTTCTGGAATGAATTTTGTTCGTTAGGCGGGAGTTCACTGTGTCTCATTTTTCAACAAGTCGGCCGTCTCCCACCTAGGCATGGTGACCCAAAAAGAAAATACTACCACTTTCATCATCATTCCAACACTTTCTCACCTCACTCATACATAATTACTGTCTTTTGCATAGCCGCTCAGATACTACAGTTTAGGATGTCCTCCAAACTGTCACTATCCCAGACCAATCCTTTAAAGTGCAGGCATTGTACTTCCCATTTCCAGGACTCAAGTCCGGCTAAATCAATAACCGGTTTCCTGAATCCCTTCACCTAAATATTACCCTGCTCACACTCCAACAGCTAAATTAAATTTAAAAACCATTCGTTTCCATTCACTCCTATCTAACACTCACACACACTTGCTGGAAGTTCAAGCCCCCTCGCCCACAAAACCTCCTTTACCCCTCCTCAACCTTTTCGAGGACAACCCCTACCTCCTTCCTTTCCCTACAGATTTATACACTCTCCAAGTCATTCTACTTTGATCCATTCTCTCCTAAATGACCAAGCCACCTCAACAACCCCTCTTCAACCCCACTCTGACTAATACTTTTAGTAACTCCTCCTCTAATTTCCACACTCCGAATTCTCTGCATAATATTTACCACATGTGCCCTTAGACAGGACATCTCCACTGCCTCCAACCTCCTCCTCGCTGCAGCATTTACAACCCAAACTTCACCCATATAAGAGTGTTGGTATCACTATACTTTCATACATTCCCTTCTTTGCCTCCATGGATAGTATTTTTGTCTCCACAGATACCTCCTTTCCTCACCTTTTTCCTTCATCAATTCTAGTTAACCTCATCCTTTATGACCCATCTGCTGACAAGTCAACTCCCAAATATCTGAAAACATTTACTTCTTCATACTCGCTGCTCAATGTGATATCCATTTTTCTTTATATAAATCGTTTATTACCCTCATCACCCTTAATCTTATCTTTGTTCACTTTCAACTTTCTACCTTTGCCACCTCCCAAACTCATCCACTAACCTCTGCAACTTTTCTTTAGAATCTCCTATAAGTACAGTATCATCACAAAATGTAACTGTGTCAACTCCCTTTTTTGTCCGTTCCCCCCATAATTTAATCCCACTCCTCTCCCCACACCTAGCATTTCTTTTTTTAACCCCCCATCTATAAATATATTAAACAACCATGGTGACATCACACATCCCTGTCTAAGATCTCTTTTACCGGAAGTAATCCCTCTCCTACACCCCCTAACTGAGCCTCACTATCCCCCTAAAAACTCTCTACAGCATTCAGTAATTTACCCTATTCCATACACTTGCAACATCTGCCACATTGCCCCTATCCTCTATCATATCTTTTCTAAATCCATAAATGCAAAAAAAATTTTCCCTACCTATATCTAAATACTGTTCACATATAAATTCCTGTAAACACTTGATATCATCCCCTACCCACTCTAAAACCTCCTTGCTCATCTTGATCTACTCTCTGTCTTCCTCTAATTCTTTCAATAATAACCCTACCGTATACTTTACCTGGTATACTCAGTAAACTTCTTTCTTTTTTCCCAACTTGTGCGTTTCCCACCAAGCAGGGTGGCCCAAAAGGGAGAAGTTTCTCCTTTTACTTTTGTGTTAAAACAGGAGGGTTCCCTTCCCTTGCCCCCGGCATTTAGTCACCTCTTACGACACACATTGGCTTATGGGGGAAAGGGAATTCTTTCCACTTCCCATGGAGATAAGAGGAAATAAGAAAAAGAACTATAGTAAAAAAATGAAGAAAACCCAGAGGTTGTGTATATATACAGTGGTACCCCGGTTAACGTTTTTCTTTCCCCGAATGCTGTTCAAGTGCCATTACCAAACGAATTTACCCCCAAAAGGGAATAATGTAAAATAGACTAGTCCTTTTAGACCCCCAAAATACACTTAAAAGCATTTAAAAAATAAACTTACATAAAGGCGAGTTTGGGGACCATGTTAACAGTACCACTGTTATGGTACATGAATTAGTGTGACCTAAGTGAAATAAAGTAACAAGACATACCTGAAATCTTGCATGTTTATAGAAAAAAAGACAACAATCCTACCATCATGAAAACAATTACCCCGGCTTTCGTTTTACACTCACTTCAGGATGGTAGTTCCTCCCGGCAGTTGCTGTCTACCAACCTACTACCCTAGGACTCAGTAAACTTATTCCCTATAATTTTTACAATCTCTTTTGTCACCCCCTTTCCCCTTTTTATAAAGGAACTTTCATGCTCTCTGAAAATCCTTTGGTACCCTCTCATACATTTATTAAACAAAAATACCAACCACTCCAACTAAAAAAATCTCCCTGCTTTAACATATTGTCATGATCCTGTCAGTTCCTGCTGCTTTACTCCCTTTCATTCTACGTAATGCCTCACGCACCTCCCCCACACTCTCCTGCTCTTCCTCACTCCTAAAAAAATTTTATACCTCTGACCAGTGCAGAATCCCTCCCTTTCTTCTACATTTAAAAAATTCCTCAAAAATATTCTTCACCCAATACCTCCAGCTCCCCCTCTACTAACTCGCCTACTCTCTTTTAACTGACAAATCCATTCGTTCCTAGGCTTTCTTAACTTGTTTATCTCACTCCAAAATTTTATTATTATTATTGCATATTATTATAATAAAATTATTATTATTTCTATTTCAGTGGACCCCGGTTTACGTCTGCTCCAAACTTGAACATTTTTGTAAATGTATTTTTTTAAATGCTTTTGTAAGTGTATTTTTGGGGTCTAAAAGGACTAATCAATTTACATTATTCCTTTTGGGAACAAATTCGTTTGGGAAGGCATTTAACAGCATTCTGGAGCAATTAATTACGTAAACCGGGGGGCCCCTGTATTAATTTATTATTAATTTAGGGGAAATGGGGGACAGATACAATTCCCTAGATCAAGAAAACCCCCCGAGGGGGGTTTGCATCCTGAAATTTTTTAGTATCCAGAAACAAAAATCAACTGGGACTTTTATCCCGAAAATTTGCATGGTGGGGGATTCATAACCAATTTCCCCCTTCTATAACCTCGGGTTTTTTTTGCCCCAGTTTTTGGTTTTTTTGGGTTTTTTGGGCTTTTTTTCAAAATTCGTCCCGGTTTTTTGTTCATCACCTTGGCGTCTGCCATACTGAACGTGTCCCCTCCCCACCCACAGAGCATCCCCCACACGCATTCTGAGTCAGTCTGGCTTTGTTTTCGTCAAGTGTACTTTTCCCCGCGCGTTCTCGAAACATTTCGTAATAATCCATTTTTTTGTGTTTTTATTCAGTGTGACTGCTAAATAAAACCATAGGGAAGGAAAATTCTGATCCGTCATAGAAGCTAAAACGTTGGTAGATTTCAAAATAGGTTAGATAAATGCTGGTGGGTGTGGGGGGGTGTGAGTTGGATCTGACTACTTGTGCTACTAGGTCTGATGCCTTGCTCCTTCCTTAAGTGGAAGTGACCTGACTAGGTGGGTCATTGGTCTAGACGAGTGACATGGACCTGCCTTGCATGGGTCAGTAGGCCTGCTGCAGTGTTTCTTCTTTGTTATGTTCTTATGGTAGTGATGGTGGTAGAGGTGGTAGTGGTTGTGACGGTGGATGAGGGTGGTAGTGATTATGGTAAGGGGTGGTAGTGATGGTGGTAGAGGGTGGTAGTGGTTGTGATGGTGGTAGAGGGTGGTGGTGGTTGTGGTAGGGGGTGGTAGAAGGTGGTAGTGGTTGTTATGGTGGTAGAGGGTGGTAGTGATTTTGGTAGAGGGTGATAGTGATGGTGGTAGAGATAACCTCTCCCCCCCTTTTCCCTCCTCGCCATCTTCCATATGCCAACAAGAGTCTTCAATAAAGGTAAAAGTGATTTAAATGTTCATTTATCCATTTCATTAGTGCTTTATATTTATTTCTCATTGTTTTCTGTACGTAAAACTATAGTTATTCTCTATAAAATGTATTTTTTGTTAATGTTTTTTTGGGTGTCTGGAACGGATTAATTGAATTTACATTATTTCTTATTGGAAATATTCTTCAGTTTTCGTCAAATTTGGTTTTTGTCAGAGTCTCTGGAACGGATTAAAGCGAAAACTGAGGTTCCACTGTAATAGCTGTGAAGGGGTCTAGGAAATTGGTGGCTGTACTTTGGTTTTGGAAGTGGCAAGTATACAGTGTTTGTATTTTGTAAGTGATGCGGGGATGTTGCAGCTCACTGGGCTAGTGTTCGCGAATAATGTTGGTTCCCTTCTGGAAAGACAACTATGAAGCTAGTGATGGTGAATATTTTCTTTTAAAGAGTCACTTTGACTTGATGAAGAAATGCATTCTGGTGTTCTTTCTGCATCACTTTAATTCATATTTGAAAGTTTGGCATTTTGTTTTTATTACTACTGTTTCCATGAGATCTTTTTTATCTATATTTTTAGCATTATTTTATTTCTTTGTAAATCCAGTTAGGTACTGTATTTCTTATTTTCTTCCTGTGTTTCAGGAGGCTGAATTGATGAAGATAGAGGGATGGGGAGCAGGTGGGAGTGGGGGAAGGAAGAAGTTGACTTGGGTATTGGTCATGGGAGGAACAGTGACAAGAGATGTGGGGTGAGATGTGGTGGAGAAGTTAAGAGACATGGCAGTGAAGGCTGGGACAAAGATGTTTGTGAAATAAGGGCAGGCTAAGAGCCTGATTAGGGGCATTGGGGAGGAAGTTTACGGAAAGAGATGACTAGGGTGTTACATTTTGTTTTTAAGGAGGATATAGTAGTGTTGATAGTGGTATTTATAGAGTGAAGAGTGTGTGGGATGGTTGGTCACTTTCTTTTTCTAAGGTGGCTTTCTGTGGGGATGGGAAATGGGAAGATAGTAGAAATGGGCTGTGAAGGAGGGATTGAATGGCTGTGGGAGTTCAGGGGTTAGTGAAGCTTTACTTTTCCTATAAACTGGGGGCACTGTTTCTCTTTCTTTATCAAGTGTCTCCTCAAAAATATCCAGGAAAACCCTCATTAATTTTTAGTAATTTATTTTTTCCCATTAGAGTATGAGTATGTACAGTGTTATCCTTGAAAACCTGGGTCCTTCTGTTCCATGATCTTTGTAAGCAGAGTTTATCTGTATAATGTAATCTTTGCATTGTTGGGTTTTCTTCTCAGGACAATCTTGCATCCTATGTATAAATTCGTCTTTGCATCCTGTGGTCCTTCTAGTTCGATGTTTTTGCATCCTGTGGTCCTTCTGCTTGGATGATTTTTTTCCATCGTTGAATCTTCTTGCATAGATGAGGCTTTGCATCACATGGGCCTTGTGTATAGATCAGGCTCCTTGTGTGTAGATCAGTCATTGCATTATTTGGTTATTTTATTTGAGGGAATCTTTTTATAATAGGTTTCTGTATATGTAATTTTTACATCTTAGGGTCTTGCTGTGTTGAGCAGTAATTGTATTAGTATTGCTATCAATATGTCACTTTCATCCCATAATTTAACAACATTATCTCTTATGCAAGACTTTTCACTAAGTTGTATGCACACATTTATCATGTAATACTGTTTCCATATTTTAATATTTCCTTATTGTATAAAATCTCTTTCTTGTCATATGAAATTCAGTCATAGATATTTTTGCAGTGATCTGGACACTCGATTCTTGTTTTTGGCACAACAAGAAGCTTACAGATCATAGGATTAAAAGAAGAAGATGGGGGCACATACATGTGTCGAGCAGAAAATAAAAAGACTCAGTTGATGCTGTAGCTCACATCCAAGTACAAGGTAAGGCTATTCTATATACATGTACAGTGGTCCCTCGGTTTTTGCCGAAAATTTGTTCCAGAATGCTGCTCAAGTGCCATTCGAACGAATTTACTTCCTTAAGAAATAATGTCACGTAGGTTAGTCTATTTCAGACCCCCAAAAATACACTTGCAACAGCACTTACGAAAATACACTTACATAAATGTTCGAGTTTGGAGATGCACGAAAACCGAGGGACCACTGTATATACAGTGGACCCCCGCCTAACGAGCAAAATTCATTCCAGAAGCCTGCTCAAGTGCCATTACCGAACGAATTTACTTCCTTAAGAAATAATGTCACATAGGTTAGTCTATTTCAGACCACCAAAAATACACTTCCACAAGCACTTACAATATTATACTTACATAATTGTACGATTTCTGGGGTGCTCGTTAGGTGGGGGTCCACTGTATACAGTAAAACCTTGATTTAATTAACATACCTTGATTTAATAGACTTTGGAAGTACAGGACAACATTCACTGGTATTAATTGATTGGATATAACTGAAAAATCTGTTTGTTACAGAATTGTCCATTATTGTTATGATCATGTGAAAACAATCCCCTCTCTATCCACCATAATAGCCACTACTGGCCACCCAGTCTCTCCTATTAGTCTGTTAAATTAAGGGTTAAATTGGTAGGTTGTAAATGGTATGGTGATATCAAGAAGCTATGGATAAAGGCACTTTCATTTCAGGGCATTTATTAAAGGAAACATTTCCTTAGGTGAACAATAGTTAGATAAAGGTAGTGGTGGGAAGGCAGGGTAGGGGTTGTCCTAGGAAAGGATGAAGATAAGGGTAAAGGAGGTTTTTGTGTGCAAGGGGCCTGGACGTCCAGTTGGCATGTGTGTGTTAGATAGAGGAGGTAAATGGTTTTTGGGACCTGACAAGCTGTTGGAGTGTGAGCACTCTAAAGGAAGGGTCTGGGATATTTGCTGTTTGGAGGACATCTGAACTGTCGTATCTGTGCACCTCTGGCAAGACAGTGACAGTGTGAATGATGATGAAAGCGTTTCTTTTTCGGGTCACCCTATCTTGGTGGGAGTTGGCCAGTGTGTTAAAAAAAATAATAATATCTGGAGACTCTTACCAGGTTAGTAAATAACAAGAGGGGGAGCTCTTATTTATTCAGACAATATACATATATTTTAAAATATAATGTGACTTTTTTTCAGTTGCTCCTAAGTTTGTGAAAACCCGTCAATACAGTTGCATATGAGAAAGAAGATGTCGAACTTGAATGTAAAGTGTATGGCCAGCCTGAACCATCTGTCCATTGGTTGAAAAATGGAGAATTAATCATTGAAACTGAATACTTTCAGGTTTGTATGTGTATAATGTCAGTAAAATTTCCTTTTTTTTTTTATTACTAAAAGATTAAAATTCTTATCACATGCAGAAATATATTTTAAAACTAAAGCAAATGTTAAACTAAATATAAGCTCAAATTAACATTCAGTAGAACAAGTCATACTCATTTTTGTAAATTAGCCATTATGGTATATTTATTAAATAATACAAATAAATAGTTAAATTTGAAAATTATGTGAAAGTTATAAAGTGAATGTTTTGAACTCATAATAAGTAAAACTGAATTAAGCTTATTGTAATTTGTTACTTTATTTTGTTACACATCACATATTAACGTGTTGTTTGAATTAAAAATGTAGGTTCATTTTTCACACTTATTGGTATTTGTCCTTTACAAATTATTAACTGTCTCCAGATGGTGAGTGGTAACAATTTAAAAATCCTTGGCTTGGTGGAGGGGACTCGGGGATGTACCAGTGTGTTGCATACAATTCTGCGGGATGCACAAGCTGCAGCACAGTTACGAGTCCAAAAATCAGGTGAGTTTTTGATTTTTGATTTTCTACTTGGGTAAATTGTACAGCAAGTTTTGTTTTTGTTTTAAAATGTTATTTTGTATATTGTTAATTAATAATTTTTTTAATTTTGCATTGGTTTGGAGTTTCCCTTACCCATCACAGTGATCTTTCTCTTATTCGCATAAATGCATGCACAGGGATGTTTAAATTATATTGAAAATTCTGAATAATATGAATCAGATGTTTGTTCTATCGTTCAGAATTTTTTGTGTGTATCAGAGATTTTTTAATTAAAACTTAGAACTTTTTTCTTGTTCAGAAAATTCTGAATTTCAAGAAATATTCCAAATGATTTTTAAACAGTATACTCATTTATTTAAAAAAAAAGTCAGATATTTTTCTAATTCAGATTTGGAGTTTTCCCTTTTTTTTTTGAAAAATATCAGATTTCAGAAATCATATCCAAGTTAACAACAGAAAATTTAGAGTTTGGAGAATTCCAAGTATGAGTATTACGAATAGGAGGTAAATTACTGTATTCTGTTCTTTTGAATGTGAGATGCAGAATGTATAGGTACATTGTAAATTTTGTACAGTATTTGGTATAAAATATATACCTGTACTGTATTATATTCATGCCTCTGTTTTTTTTTTTTTGACAAAACTGGCATTGTAAACTAATATACTTTTAATATAAAACATAATACTTATTTGAATTTTGTTTAAACTTAATCTTCAGTTAGCAATATTATTTGAAAATATTAATGTATGCACAATTTTTATTAACTGTCTGTTAACTATTTGTCAGATCTCATTGATTTTTGTGGATTGTGCACTACATGGTCTAATAGTTTTGTTATATAATTGAAGTCCATTTCAACATCAGAGGCACTGGAATGTTTATCTTTGTGTGAAAATGGTAATTGTAACCCACATGTGTAGATATGTCTGCATGAGCTTTGTTGCATGTTTGGGAATTACAGTACTTATTCCTGGGTGTATGGAATTACCATCTCCTGGAACTTAGGGAAAACGTCGTATTTCATGAGTAATGCACATTTCTTAGAAAAAAAGCATTATCTTTACTTTCATTCATTGCAATAATTAAATAAAATAATAATAATTAAAAGCATAGTGCCCAACATTTCTTTGAAAACTATAATTTTTTTCTTTAAATGTGATTTACTCATGCAGAAGGAAATTTTTTTTCCTTTGGTATTGTATGGTGAATGGTATTTGATAATGAGGTGTATTGGGTCACCCTCAGGAAGGAGCATGCCATCATCTCCTACAGTCACCACAACCATCAGCAGCATCCATGAAGGTTGGTCACACTAGTTCATGACTGAATGTCTCAGTATGTTAGTAAATGAAAATAGGTTTAGCCACAGGCTTAGTATAAATGATATAATGTTTGAACTTGACATCTCTTTAAAAAAGGATCAAAAGTCACAATACTGTGGCTGGAACAATTCATGAATAATCTGCACCTAAGAGAAGAAACTTATGATGATTCAGTTCAGACCACATCATCATCATCATCACAAGGTTCCTCCCCTAAATGCAGATTATTTGTGAATTGGCATTTCATTGATGCATTAGTGTGTCTGAATCAGTCATGTGCTTGTATTAGTTGTAAGTTTTGTTGAATACTTGGTAAAGAGAGAAAATGAATTGGTTTGAATATGATGGGTTAGGTTGTTTCACTTTGGTGTTGCCAGTGTAGTGTAATAGCAATGTACAAAAAGGGTTTTTGGTCCTTTAAACACCTTTTCCTAAGGAATGGTACATTCTTCAGTTAAACCAAGTGTACATAAAACTTTGTAAAATTTTATTATGGTGTTATCTGTATACAACTGAATGCAAAAGATGATGTGTGAGGTTAGTCTTTTCCCAGGAAATAAAAGCATATAAAACATATTTTGTTTCCTACTATCTTTAATAATATATACAGTGGACCCCGTGTTCGTCCTGCTCAAAACACGCCCTTTTATGTAAGTTTATTTTTTTAAATGCTTTTATAAGTGTAGTTTTGGGGGTCTAAAAGGACTAGTCTATTTTACATTATTTCTTAAGGGAATAAATTCGGTTGGTAATGGCACTTGAACAGCATTCTGTTACGAAAAATGGACGAACACCGGGGGTCCACTGTATTGAGTTGGTCTGTATAAATTAACAGTTTGTTTCACCAAATATTGGCACTTAGGAGAAAAACCCTTTATACGACTTTTGGCCTGTCTAGGTTCATCCACAGTGTTGTGACTCCTTATTCTCCAGTTTGTTTCATGCCTAAATATGCATAAGTTATGAGGATTTTGAATTTTGAAGAAAAATTATATTCAAAATTTTCTTTCCAATCAGAATTTTTTGGGTTTAACCTAGGTCAGTAGTACAGTATAATATAGAAAATATTCAGGCAAATCATAATTTTAGTTGCATCCCTTATATTGAGTTGTAGGGTCTCTACATATCTTAATATTTCTGATCACTCTTCAGGAAGCTAAAACATCATGCATTGCGCAAAGTATGTAACACTGGCACATGTAAAAAGTAGACATACAATATATGCAATGATTGAAAACTTATACAGTACATTATTGGATACTTTTTGCTCTCCAGGAGCATTTTCAGTCAATACAGAGTGAGAAAAGTTGGTATATATAGCAGATAAGGGACATGTCCATGTAGGATGGGTGTGAGGAGTCTAGTTGATTTATGGCTGTCTTTTTTGGCCCAAGATCAGTGAAATTGTAAAACTAATGGAATTCTATACATCTGTCTTGCCCAAACTGATAAGTGCTAATTCTATGACGTGACAACTGTGTAGATTCTCTTCTTTGTAGATGAGTCTGGTTTCATTCCTGTTCATTAGATAGTCATGGCTTTTCCTGTGTATCACACATGCATTATTGATATATATATATGATACCTGTCCCTTTTCTGCTATATACTTAGAATTTTCTTATCTGTATTTTTATTGAAAAACTTTTTTTATGAGTGAAACATATCCTGGTATAAGTTTCTTAATATTGCATACATGTCTAATTAATATTTATAGCATTCTGAATTCTGTAAATAATTTGTTACTAGTAAATCTTTAGAATGATTTTGAACCAAAATGCTTTAAAAAGAATAAAAGTGTAATTTCTGTGGTTGGAACAGTTCACAACTAAACATATGAATTGGAGATGAAACTATACAATGTTTCGGTCTGTCCTAGGCCATTATCAAGTCACAAGTGAGAGAAAAAGGAAGAAAGTCAGAAGTCAGATCTGTTGAAGAAAGGTTAGTAAATATCCAAAATTGGGTTAGATAAAAGGTGGAGACAGCCAGGATTAGAGCATTTCACAATACAGTGGTCCTCGGTTTTGGAAAATTCGTTCAGAATGCTGCCAAGTCCATTACGACAATTTACTTCCTTAGAAATAATGTCACGTAGTTTGTCTTTTCAGACCCCCAAAATCACTTGCAACAGCACTTACGAAAATACACTTACATAAATGTTCGAGTTTGGAGATGCCGAAAACCGAGGGGCCACTGTATAGTGGAAGGGCAAGCATCGGAGAAACAAAGCGGGGCTAAGAGTTATATTTTAATTTTTTTTTAGTACAGTAATGAAGTAAATTTATATTTGATATAAAAGCACAAATAGCTAGTACATGTGATTGTCTTCTGAACATAACCAAATACAGTGGACCCTCGAGTTTCTTAACCTCACTCTTCGTAAATTTTGCCTTTCGACAACTTTTTCATCAAAATATAGCCTCACGGTTCATAATTTGCCTCACCATTCGTGGGCGTCAGGAAGCACTGCGGCCTCCCAGTGTATGCTACCGGCGCCCACACCCATTCCCAGTTAATGTGACATTGTTTATCGGTGGTGACCATCACTCCACGCGTTCATACGATCATTTCGAAATACAGTGGACCCCCGTTTCGTACTGCTCCAAACTCGAACAATTATGTTAGTGTATTTTTGTAAGTGCTTTTGTAAGTGTATTTTGGGGTCTAAAGGACTAAGCTAATTTTTTCCTTATGGGAACAAATTCGTTTGGTCCGCACTTGAACAGCATTCTGGAATGAATTAATTACGACGGGGGTCCACTTTTCCATTCTTTGTGCTTGCAACTGCTAAATAAGCCATCATGGGCCCCAAGAAAGCTAATAGTGTCACCCTTTGGTAAAGAATGTGAGAAACAGTATAAATTCAAGAA
The DNA here is from genome assembly GCA_009830355.1 of Cherax destructor. NCBI lineage: Eukaryota > Metazoa > Arthropoda > Malacostraca > Decapoda > Parastacidae > Cherax > Cherax destructor. Next base: position 16,696 of record WNWK01020082.1, on the reverse strand, counting down.
AGAAATCATTGCAAAATATGAAAGTGGTGTGCGTGTGGTCCATCTTACCAGGATTTTGGGAAGCCCCCCACCATTGCTTCCATCGTGGCAAAGGAAAAGGAAATCAAGGGAAGCTGTTGTTGTGAAAGGGGTAGATATGCTCACAAAAAAGAGATCGCAAATCCGAAGATGTTGAGAATTTGTTGTTGGTGTGGATCCCCCAAAAAATAGTTAGGAGATAGTGTTATGTAGTTGATAATTTGTGAAAAGGAAGGCAGTTGCATCCGATCTCGTAAGAAAATGTCTGGAGCGAGTGCTGATGTTGTGAATTTAAGGCCAGCAAAGGCTGGTTTGAGAGATTTAAGAAGCGTAGTGGCATCACAGTGTGGTAAGGCATGGCGGGCTGCAAGTTCTGACAAATGTGTGGCTGAAAAATTCGTGCGGGAATTCAAGGACTATGTAGAGGCTGAAGGATTCATACCCCAACAAGTGTTCAATTGGAAAACAGGCCTCTTTTGGAAGAAAATGCCAAAGAGGACCTACATCACGCTGGGGAAACGGCACTGCCAGGAACAAGCCTATGAAAGACAGGCTAACTCTCATGTTCTGTGGAATGCTAGTGGGGATTTAAAAGTGAAGCCTTTACTGGTGTATCACTCTGAAAATCCCAGAATGTTCAAGAAAACAGTGTCACCAAGGTAAATTGTGGGGATGTGGAAGGTTAACAGTAAGGCATGGGTCACGAGGGAAATTTTCCTTGATTGGTTCAATGAAGTGTTTGGCCCGAGTGTGAAGAAAACCTCCTGGAAAAAAATTGCCACTCAAATGCCTCCTGGTAATGGACAATGCTCCTGCTCATCCTACAAAATTGGATGACCAAATGGTGGAGGAGTTTAGTTTCATCACAGTGAAGTTCTTGCCCCCTAATATCCTCTCATCCGCCCTGGACCAGCGATCATTTTAAACTTCAAAAACTCTACACCAAAGCAATGTTTCAAGGTGCTTTGATGTGACCTCAGACACTCAATTGACCCTAAGAGATTTCCCTCTTTGCATAGACCTTATAGATAAGGCGGGGAGGGGTGACTTCAGGACTTTGAACTCTGCTTGGAGAAAATTGTGGCCAGTAGTGTCCTCGACAAAGATTTTGAAGGGTTTGAGGCTGATCCTGATAACCTATAAATTTGGAATGTATTGTGGCATTAGGGAATTCCATGGGGGTTGGATTGACTGGCCAGGATTTGGAAGAGTTGGTGGAGGACCACAGTGAAGAGCTAACCACTGAAGAGCTGCAAGACCTTCATCTGCAACAGCAACAAGACAGCTCATTAAATTGCTTCAGAAGAGGAGGAAGAGAGATAGAAAGGGGCCTTCTTCAAAAAATTAAGAACATTTGTGCAAGGGAGTGGGCTGCAGCGTTTGTGGAGAACATCACCCTGACAAAGCTGTTCCCAACCGTGTTGGCAACATGTACAATGACAATGTCTTGTCCCATTTTAGGCAAATTTTAAAGGACGCCAGAAACAGAGCTCTCTGGAAAAAAATTTTGGCGACAGGGGTCAGTGACTCTCAACTGGTCTAGTGGTATTAAAAAACAAAGAAGGGAAGTAACCCCGGATAACGACTTTGTACCTAAAGTCTTTAACCCTTTGGGGTCGGTGCGTACTAGTCGTTTACGAGCAGGGGTTGGTGCCGTACTAGTAGCCCAAATTCAGTGGCCCTCAATTTAAAGGGAGAAAACGTCTGGTAGGCATACTATGAAAGAATGGGGTCTATGGTTTAGTGTAAGTATAAAAAAACCTGCATACACACTGCATAATGAGAGAAAAAAACTCTGACCGTTTTTTTTATTAAAACAACGAGTTTCGGTTGATTTTCGTATGGTTTTTATTGATGTATTCTCGTTTTCTTGGTCTCATTTGATAGAATGGAAGATATATTACGAAATAGAGATGATTTTGATTGGTATGACAATGACAAGTACCTTGAAATTGAGCTCAAAGTAGCGAAAATGTTTGATTTTTGACGATGTTCAAGAGTAAACAAATCACACCATGCCTCAATACACATCAACTGGCGAGTCTTATATTCATGCACAAGTGCTCTGATATTATTTTACCATTTTACAATGATGCAGTTGTATACATAACAGTAAATCTTCTATTTTTTTGAGAATAAAAATTCAAAATAAAAAGCAAAGTAATGGAACAGGGGCCTGGAGACGTGACTAATGAACAGAGAACATGTTTTTTAGTGCCAGGAATGTCTGCCTTGTTTACTCTGGACCCTATTTTGAAATTGGCATCGTTTGAAATTTGTGGAAATTGAAAAATTGCCATTTCGACCACTATTTTGGGCAGATGAAATTGGTAAATAGGCTGTTTCTTGTACTCAATCGATAGAAGAAAAAGAGTTCTGGCAAAATAGCTATAATTTTGGAGACTGAAACATTGGAATTTGTTGAAAATAGGGCTCAAAGTGGGCAAAATGCAGATGCGTAAGTGTCATGGCTACCGCTAACCCACTGAAGCATAATTCCGTTAGTTTTCCATCAAATTTCATAATTTTGGTGGCGTTATGATCGGAAAAGATTCTCTATCATTTCATAAGAAAAAAATTAATTTTTTTCCAAAAATTTTGACCCCAGGAACACTTTCCTGAGAAGGCCTGTCGACCCCCAAAGGGTTAAGGAAGGGGATTCCCCTTCCAAACTATAGTGTAACTTTTCCATCCTCTCCCCTCCTCCTATCTTCCATACACCAACAAGAGTCTTCAGTAAAGGTAAGTGTGATGTTATTATTTTTTTATACTTGATGTCTCATTGTTTTCTGTATGTAAATCTACCTTTGAAGATATACCTTTGATATACCTTTGAAGAGTTTCGGAGTATCTACTCTCTGAGCCCGGCCATGTTAATATTTTTGGGTGTCTGGAATGGATTAATTGGATTTACTACATTATTTCTTAGGGGGAAAATGGTTTAGCCATTCATAAATTTGCCTTTCGTCAGACTCTGGAATGGATTAATTACAAAAATCGAGGGTCCACTGCAGTGGTCCCTTACCTAACGCGTATTCCATATAACGAGCAAATCGTGAAAGGCGTTTTTCCTAAATGTTTCCCTCATGTGGCATTCCCCTTTTGGCAGCCGTACCAGACCTGTCCGCTGCCGCGCCTGCTGGGGCGCCAGTCTAGCATTGTTTACCATTGAGAGAACATTACCCAGGGGCTCTTTCAAACTTTCACAATACTTTTTTGTATTTTTGGTGGTTTAGTGATTGTCACTGTGAAATAAGTCACCATGGGTCCAAAGAAGCTTCCTAGTGGCACCCCTGTAGTAAAGGAGAGTGAGGACCACCATCGAACTGAAGAAAGAAATTGTAGAAAAATATGAGAGTGGTGTATGTGTGAGTGAGCTTGCCAGGATGTACAAGAAAAGCACATCTACTATCGCCACTATCCTGGCAAGAGAAATGAGATCAAGGAAGCTAATGTTGCAAAAGGGGTTGATATGTTAATGAAAAGAGATCGAAAACAGTGGATGAGGGTTGAGAGTTGTTGATGGTGTGTATAAACAATAAACAATTAGCAGGTGATAGTATTTCCACGGTGATAATTTGTGAAAAGGCAGAGTGCCTTCTTCAGTGTAAGAAATTTGTTTCAAGTGGAACGATGTGCAAAGTTTGTTGAAAACACCACCTGAGCAAGCTGAAATGAGCCATCTGTGCAACCACTTCAGTGACAGAGCCATGTTGCACTTCAGGACAATATTAAGAGTCGCCAGAAACAGAGGACTGTGGACAGTTATTTCATGAGGCAGGGATCCAGTGACTCTCAAGCTGGTCCTAGTGGCATTAAAAAGAAAAAGAAAGCGAAGTAACCCCAGATAAGGACTTGTTACCTGAAGTCCTTTTGGAGGATTCCCCTTCCAAACACTAACACCCTCACCCTGTCGTCCTCCTATCTTCCAGATGCCTGCAACTCTCTTCATTAAAGGTAAGTAAATGTTATTTATATTATATTTTTGTGAATATTTTTGGGTGGAACGGATTAATTGTATTTACATTATTTCTTATGGGAAATAAGGTTTGAGTTCTGAGCAATTCGTCTTAAGAGCTAGCTCCTGGAACGGATTAATTTCGTTAGTCGAGGGACCACTGTATATAAAACATATATATATATATATATATATATATATATATATATATATATATATATATATATATATATATATATATATATATATATATATATATATATATATCATTGATTTGAAGCAGTATTAAATAATTAAATATGGCAATTTCAAATTATGCCAAAATTTGCTATACGCCGAACAGTCTTTCAAATAGGCGAGCCCACCCAGTTTGTTTACATTCTCTGTGAGCACATCTCTATTATGTTTGGAAATTTTCCAAAATTTCAAGTGTTTTAAAGTTGTGTACAGTGGTACCCCGAGTTTCGTACTTTATTCATTCCAGAAGGCTGTTCTAGTGCCGTTACCGAACAAATTTGTTCCCTAAGGAATAATGTAAATTAGATTAGTCTGTTTCAGACCCCCAAAAATACCCTTACAAAAGCACTTACAATAATACACTTACATAATTGTTCGAGTTGGGAGCAGTACGAAACTCGGGGTACCACTGTATTTTATATATACAGTAGGGCCTCGCTTTACGGTGTTTCGCCTTATAACGTTCTGCGAATACGGCAGTTTCAAATTATGACCAAAATTTGCTATACGACGAGCGGTCTTTCAAATAGCGTGCCCCACCCGGTTTGTTTACATTCTCCGTGAGCACATCTCTATTATGTCTGGAAATTTTCAAAATTTCAAGTGTTTTAAAGTTATTGTGTACAGTGGACCCCGGATTACGTCATTACAGTGGTCCCTCGGTTTTCGTGCATCTCCAAACTCGAACATTTATGTAAGTGTATTTTCGTAAGTGCTGTTGCAAGTGTATTTTGGGGTCTGAAATAGACTAACCTACGTGACATTATTTCTTAAGGAAGTAAATTCGTTCGGTAATGGCACTTGAGCAGCATTCTGGAGCAATTTTCGGTGAAAACTGAGGGACCACTGTATTTCATTCCAGAATGCTGTTCAAGGGCCGTTACCAGAATGATTTGTTCCCATAAAGAATAATGTAAATTAGATTAGTCCTTTTAGACCCCCAAAAAAACACTTACAAAAGCACTTACAAAAAATACACTTACATAAATTTTTCGAGTTTGGAGCAGTACGTAATCCGGGGGTCCCCTGTATTTTATATATAATCTGATAATTATACTTATGTGTACCTGTACCTAAATATACTTAAACACTGCTGGCATGCAGGTACACATTAAAATCACTAATAGTCTCTCTACTCTTGAAACCATATAATCTCTTGGGCTCATTAAATGTCGTATATTATGTTAATATAGACATTTCCATTAATCCATCTATATTTTTTCAAATTATATAATAAATAATAAACATAAACATGATACATACACCCACAGTATAAAAATTGACATAAATATGAGATTTGTTTACCAAGCGGTTGGTGGGAGAGTCGGAAGAATTATGTTTTCTCTAGTCATACACCAGTAACTTAACTAGAAATTTATTCCTTTCGTATGCCTTCACTCTATCTATAGCTATTCATGACCCTTGTGGGTTTAGCGCTTCTTTTTTATTATGATTATAATAATAATAACTTGTAATAATAATAACAACTTGTAATAATAATAATTTGTCAGAGCATCATTCCTTCTAAAAATTACATGAGAATGGAAGTGTTGGTCTTTATTTATTCTACTGTACCACTGTGGAGACAACTTGTACACAATGTAAGGTGTTTGTATGAACGTGTATCACCATAACCAGACGGTTTGTTTACATAGTACTCTGTGGCTCTGCCATCTTACTCGTTCTCTTTCTCTTGTTTATTCGTTTTTTTCTCACTTACTCATCTCTCACCCTACATTAAGACTACAAATATTTTAAGGCAAGTAATGAGTGTACTGTAAATGCATTTTATCACTCTTGAGCGCTTTAAATGTCGTAGTAGGTGGGGTGGCCAGGCGGGATGCGATACCTACCACACGACTTACTACAAATACGTAAATACAAATATTTTAAGGTAAGTAATGAGTGTACAGTATATGCATTTTATCACTCTAGGGTGCTTTAAGCGTCGTAGTATATTATGTGTGGGTGGGGTGGCCAGGAGGGCTACCACCAGACTTCTTACAATAAATACTACAGTGGTACCCTGGATTTTGTACAGCTCCCAACTCGAACAATTATGTAAGTGTATTTTTGTAAGTGCTTTTGTAAGTGTATTTTTGGGGGTCTGAAACGGACTAATCTAATTTACATTCATCCTTATGGGAACAAATTTGTTTGGTAACGGCACTCGAACAGCCATCTGGACAATTATTTACGAAATCAGGGTACCACTGTATACTACTCATCTTTTGCCCTACATTAAGACTACAAATATTTTGAGTGTACTCTGTGTATTTTACAGTGGACCCCGGAAATGAACATTCTTCATTCCAGAATGCTGTTACCAAACGAATTTATTCCCATAAGGAATGATGTAAATTAGATTAGTCCGTTTCAGACCCCAAAATACACCTATAAAAGCACTTACAATAATAAACTTACATAATAGGGCGAGTTGGGAGTGTTCGATTTCTGAGGGTCCACTGTACTTTTTATTGTTTTTTAATGCCTAGTTCTTTTGCTAACTTAACCCTTCGACTGTTTCTATCGTATATATATGTCTTACGAGCCAGTGTTTTTGACGTAGTAATACGCTAAAATTCTACTGGCTTCAAATCAAGCGGGAGAAAGCTGGTAGGCCCACATGTGAGAGAATGGGTTTTTTTGGTCAGTGTGCGCAGTAGTATAAAAAAATCCTGCATAATGAGAAAAAAACCTCCGACCATGTTTTTGGATTAAAACACCGACTTTGAGTTGTATTTTTGTATAGTATTTATGGTTGTATTCTCGTTTTCTTTGGTCTCATTTGATAGAATGGAAGACATATTACAGAAATAAAGATGATTTTGATTGGTTTCAAAATGAAAAAGAACTTGAAATTGAGCTCAGACTAGCAGAAATGTTCGATTTTTGCCATTATAATACACAGTCACGAATGGGTTGACATTATTTAACAATTATTACAATAATGCAGTAGTCTGCATAACAGTAAATCTTCTATTTTTTGTGTGAATAAAAATTCAAAATAGAAAATAAGAGTAATATAAGAGGAGGCCTGGAGATGTGACTGATGAACAGAGAAAATGTTATTTTAGTGCCAGGAATGTCTGCATTGTTCATTCTGGACCCTATTTTGAAATTGGCATCTTTTTTTAATATGCGTGAAATTGACAAAATTGCCAATTTCTGACTTTATTGGGTAGTTGAAATCGGTAAATGGGCGGTTTCTTGTACTTAATCGATAGAACAAATGGAGTTCTAAAGAAATAGCTATGAGTTTGGTTGACTGGAACAATGGAATTGGCCGAAAATAGGGGTCAAAGTGAGTGAAATTGCCGAGATCGCTGATTTTGCAAGAGCATAATTCCATAAGTTTTCAATCAGATTTCGTACTTTTTGTGTCATTACCATCAGGAAAAGATTCTCTATCATTTCATAAGAAAAATAATTAGTTTTTTTTCGAATGTTTTGCGACACAGAGAGAGACTAGGATTTGGGATTGCGACAGTCAAAGGGTTAATATATGTTAGTGTAAACTTGTTATCTGGCATTTATATGCATTTATAAGTGGAAAAAATGGCGTTCTGCTTTCCGGTGATGTCTGCTTTCCGGCAGTAGCCTGGAACCTAACCTTCCATATAAGTGGGGCCCTTCTGTATATCAGAATTTAGCTAAAAAAAATTACATTAGTGTAAGTTAGGTTAGGTGAAATGTCTAAGTTTGTTTTGGTCTAAAAATAAAACTAATGTGAGCCTTTGTCAAATGATGACCCTCTCATTGGTTAAGCAGCCACTGGCATACTTATGCTAGATTACCATTGTTGTACGTATACCCATAATTAAAGCAGTTGCTGGAATACCAGTGCCATATACCCATGGTTAAGCATCTTTTAGCTTACCAGAACAAGCTTTTTCCTCCTCATTTAAGAAAAACTACATCTCCACATATTTTTAATGTGTTTAATGCTGCACAGTGCACAGGATAAATTAATATGGATATGTAGTAAGCAATATGTGTGTAGAATTGTTTAGTCTGTAATGGAAAGGATCACAATTGTATAGTGTAAAAAAAGGTAATTAATGTGCATCCTTTGCATGAAGTTAATGGAGATGGGTCATGTGTTGGATTATTTTAATCTCTGTAAAATCAGTTTCACTTTGTTTCATTATACAGTACATAGTTACTTATACTGTAGATATGTAGCATTAAACTTTAAGTATGCACTTAGATATATGCTTATATCAACTACCATGTGTATGAAAGTATGAAAAATTTCTCAAACAAGAACTCCTTTCATCATGTAAATATATTTCTATCAAAAATTCTTTCACTTCATATATATATACAGTGGTACCTCGGTTAACGATATTTTTTCATTCCAGAATGCTGTTCAAGTGCCATTACCAAACGAATTTATCCCCATTAGGAATAATGTAAAATAGACTAGTCCTTTTAGACCCCCAAAAATACACTTACAAAAGCATTTAAAAAAATAAACTTACATAAAAGGGTGAGTTTGGGGACCATCGTTAACCGAGGTACCACTGTATTTACTTAAAATATTCAAAGGTAAGTACCCCCATTTTAATTTTGATCTGTACCACTTTTAATGTTGAGCAGCTCTGGTTATTATATACTAGTGATTATGCTCATAACTGTTTCATTAATTGCAGTTAATATGTTATGTTTTGTATTCTTTTAATTTTTACCATCACTGATTTGCAGTAAAACTCTAAATTTTGCAAAGAATATTTATTTTGTTTAATTTTTCCAGCAAACGTTTTGCCTGATGAATTGCAACAGAAAAGAAAAGATCTAATACCCATATAATTGCCAACAGGTGTTTCCAAGGGTGGCTCAGTACAAGAGGAAGACAGTAGTGAGAGTGGTGATTCTGGGGATGTTATTAGTGGAAGTCACTCACTGGCTCCATCACCCCCCAGACACTTGCAAGCTATAATTGCCAGTAATAGATTCATTACACTTGCATGGCATGAACCTGAGAAGAACAATGATCACATTGTTGGGTATTCAGTGTTTTATAGACAGGAAGGTTCTCTTAGGTAATATATTTGTTCCTTCTAGTACTGCCATTGATTTGATGGAATACTGTAATTTATTGGAAAGATTATACGGCTGTTCCCAGAAACAGTTTTCAGGATTTGTTGAACATATTTGACTCGGTAATTTATATTTCAAAAAGAGGCTGATTTTTAATTCATAAACTTGAAACAGGGAGCGTGTTCAGAATGTGAGTGCCAGCTCATCAAGTGAGGGACTGGATGAATACAAAACACAGATCAGTCACCTTATTCCTGGGAGTAACTATTTGGTTCGTGTGGTTGCCCATACTTCAAATGGTCTAGTTGGAGCATCAAGTGATGAGGTGCCTGTGTACACAAAGCCTGACCTGGACTTACCATCAGCACCAGAAAATCTCAAAGTCATTCCCACTTCCCCAACTAGTTTGCAGGTCACTTGGTCATATCCTCAAACAGTAAAGACACCTATTTCTGGATTTACAATGTATTATATGCAGGTATGTGTCCATTGCTGTTAAAATTATGTTATTTAGAAGTTTTTATTTCTCTATATCTCTGATGGTTTTTTTCCCCTAGATCACCTAAAAGAGGATGATCATGACAGAAGCAGCTATGTACCTTTGCTGTAATATAATCATCTAGCATGTTATATACCCTTATGCCTTTAGTAATCCCTCTGCACTTCTTTTCTATGAAGCAGGTTGTCTACTCGTCACCATTTCCTTGTACTTCACTCTTGTATATCTTCCATGAAAATATACCTTTGGTCATCTTCTCAAGGTGTCTGAACTGTTGTAGAGTATTATTTAGATTGTGTCTTCTATCCCACCCCTCACACCTCTGATCGTTTTTTACCATTTTCCCCCTTGAAAATTGTAAGTTTAGTGTTTGGAACTCATAGTGTGTTTTCCCATGCACACATTTTTAAATTGAAAGACTGACCACCTCCTAAAATGGCTGAAAGACTGATTATATCAAAACTAATTTTTCTTCTGTCTCTGGTGTTATATTCACCTATATTTGACTGAAGAAGCCTGTTGTGCAGGCAGAATGTTTCAGGAATAAAGATACTCAAGTGTTGCACATGTTTTGTATTCATCAATTGAAAATGTGCCCCTTCAGCTTTGTTTCACTTAGAGCCAGGACAACCAGCTTCTTTTCATTCATAACATCCACAGTCATCTCTTTCTTATCATTCGCACTACAACCATGCACATTCAAACATCCCACTTTGACAGTTTACTTTTTTCTTTTTAGTAGACTATATGGGAAAAGGGATTACTAGCCCATTGCTTCTGGCATTTTAGTTGACTTTTACAACGCGCATGGCTTATGGAGGAAAGATTCTTATTCCACTTCCCCACTTCCCCATGGATGTGAAAGGAAAAGTAATAAGAACAAGAACTATTAAGATAAAATAAAAGAAAACTCAGATGAGTGTGTATACATAAACGTGTACATGCATGTGTAGTGTGACCTAAGTGTAAGTAGAAGTAGCAAGACGTACCTGAAATCTTGTATGTTTATGAGACAAAAAAGACACCAGCAACCAACCATCATATAAAACAAATACAGACTTCCGTTTTACACTCACTTGGCAGTACAGTATTACCTCCCTGGGCGGTTGCTGTCTACCAACCTAACAGTGGACCCCCGAGTTTCGGTCATAATTCATTCCAGAAGGCTGCTCAAGTGCCATTACCGAACGAATTTACTCCCTTAAGGAATAATGTCAAGTAGATTAGTCCATTTCAGACCCCCAAAAATGCACTTACAAAAGCACTTACAATATTACACTTACATAATTGTACGATTTCCGAGGTGACCGAAACTCAGGGGTACACTGTATTATTAATAAGATTAATAATAATATTAATAATCATAATATAGTGGTCCCTCGGTTTTCGCCGAAAATTTGTTCCAGAATGCTGCTCAAGTGCCATTACCGAACTAATTTACTTCCTTAAGAAATAATGTCACGTAGGTTAGTCTATTTCAGACCCGCAAAAATACACTTGTAATAGCACTTACGAAAATACACTTACATAAATGTTCGAGTTTGGAGATGCACGAAAACCGAGGACCACTGTATTAATAATCATAATATTAATAATATTAATAATAATATTAACCCTTAAACTGTCCACACGTAGCTATACGTTCACGTGCGTACTGCCCCGAACGTAGTTCTACGTTTTATTTTTCATTCCTTCAAATTTAGTGCGATAGGCCTGAGTCCCCTAGACATGAGAGAATGGATCTGTGCCCTCATTGTGCGCAGTATTAAAAAAATCTGGGACCACTTAGTACCTTGTGGGAGCACCAGTTCAATTGAGTGCCAGCTAGAGCAAATACTGTGGCAAACACCAGGGATTCACTGATATCATGTCGCATTAACACTCCCCTTATAAGAGGAAAGTAAAAATAGGTTAGATAAATACATGAGTGGCTGTGGGTGGGTGTGAGTTGGACCTGACTAGCTTGTGCTACTAGGTCTGATGCCATGCTCCTTCCTTCAGAGGATGTGACCTGACTAGGTGGGTCATTGGTCTAAGTTGGGGGGTGACATGGACCTGCCTTGCATGGGCCAGTAGGCCTGCTGCAGTGTTCCTTCTTTCTTATGTTCTTATGTATTCGGCAGGCTGGCTGGCTTTGGCTGTCTCTGGCTGTCTCTCTATCTGTCTATAACTCTGTCTATATCTTTGTCTGTCTATATCTTTGTCTATATCTTTGTCTGTCTATATCTTTGTCTGTCTATATCTTTGTCTGTCAATATCTTTGTCTGTCTATATCTTTGTCTGTCTATATCTTTGTCTGTCTATATCTATATGTCCTATATCTCTCTCTCTTTCTCTCTCACATGTACACATAAGTACAGTTATTATACATAGTGTAAATTACCTAGGATAACCCAAAAATTCCAGGCAAAGTGCTATACAATGCTTGTAGATATAAGGCATAATAAGCATGACTGGCAAGTAATACGCATCGTCACTTCTGCATCGTGTATAATACCTGTTGGCTTACGAGCCGCACTCTGAGACTGAGACAAGCAGACGGAAAGACACACACACACAGGCAGACAGAAAGACAGATAAGTAGAGTTAGACAGAAATAAGCAGAGCTTGACAAACAGACAGACAGATACAGGCAGACAGACAGATACAGACAGATAGACAGACAGACAGATAGACAGAGACAGATAGACAGACAGGCAGACAGATAGACATTGAAAAAGGGAGGGTTCCCTCCAGCACTGCTGACATTTATCAAATGTCACTGGGCTGTCAAGAGTTATCTGACACTTGTCAACACACCATTCTTCAAGGAGTTTCATATACTCCAGGCACACAGGCAGACAGAAAGACAGATAAGCAGAGCTAGACAGACATAGACAGAGATACAGACAAACAGATTCAGACAGACAGATACAGACAGACAGACAGACAGATAGACAGACAGATAGACAGACAGACAGATAGACAGACAGACAGATAGATAGACAGATAGATAGATAGATAGACAGACAGACAGACACAGATAGATAAACAGATAGATAGATACAGAGTGAAAGAGCGAGGGTTCCCTGCACACATTCATTCATCAATGTCACTGCCTTATCAGTAGTTATCTGGCAATTGTCATAACACCATTCTTCAAGGAGTTTAATATATACTCCTGGATGTCTAAAACATTGCTGGGACCTATAAATACTTCATATATATTTATAGACAATAGTAAATGACCAAGGTAGGTGAAAATGTTCACCTGTTGGTGTGATTGTGACTATTTGAGTACTATTTCAGTACATAATATTAGTTGTTAGAACAAAGATTGGCTATGAAATCACAGGAACTATTGTAAATTGTAATTATCAGAACATAAAAATTATATAAATTAAAATGAAAACTAGAAAAAAAAGTATATCGGCAATACTTCTGCAAGCGGTAGGACTTGATGTTGCCGTCAGGTGAGCATCCAGCACCAAATTGGCGGGCTTATATCTCGGTAAGTACTGGCCCTAAACTTTTTTTTTTTGCCTATCCTGTTTATAAAAATGCGCTCTTCATTTTAAAAAAAAACAATGATTTTTTTTTTTCAAAATATTCGGTGCAGTACGCAGGTGAACGTATATCTACGTGTGGACAGTTTAAGGGTTAATAATATTAATAATAATATTAATAATAATAATAATAATATTAATAATATTAATAATAATATTAATAATATTAATAATAATATTAATAATAATAATAATATTAATAATATTAATAATAATATTAATAATATTAATAATATTAACCCTTAAATGGTCCAAACGTATATATATGTTCACTCGCCCAGTGCCCCGAATATTTTGAAAAAAAAAAAAAAAAATTATAGAAAAAAAGAGCACATTTTTTTAAGTGTTATAGGATAAAAAAAAATTTAGGGTCAGTACTTACCGAGATATGAGGCAGAGAAGTTGGCACTGGATGCTCACCTGACAGCAACAGGAGTCCTGCCGCTTGCAGAATTGTTGCCGATGTACTGTTCACATATATGCTTCACTGTAAACACTTGATCTACACATCCCCTACCCACTCTAAAGCCTCCTTGCTCATCTGCAATCCTACTCTCTGTCTTACCTCTAATTCTTTCAATAATAACCCTGCCATACACTTTACCTGGTATACTCAGTAAACTTTTTTTTTTTTTTTTCAACAAGTCGGCCGTCTCCCACCGAGGCAGGGTGACCCAAAAAGAAGAAAATCCCCAAAAGAAAATACTTTCATCATCATTCAACACTTTCACCACACTCATACATAATCACTGTCTTTGCAGAGGAGCTCAGATCGACAGCTGAGAAAAGTCCCTCCCAGCTGTCACTATCTCAGACCCCTCCTTTAAAGTGCAGGCATTGTACTTCCCATTTCCCAGGACTCAAGTCCAACTAAATCAATTAACTGGTTTCCCTGATTCCCTTCACAAAATATTACAATGCTCACACTCCAACAGATCGTCATGTCCCAAAAACCATTCGTCTCCATTCACTCCTATCTAACACGCTCACACATGCTTGCTGGAAGTCCAACCCCTCGCCCACAAAACCTCCTTTACCCCTTCTCCCCAACCTTTTCTAGGACGACCCTACCCCGCCTTCCTTCCCTACAGATTTATACGCTCTCCAAGTCATTCTACTTTGATCCATTCTCTCTAAATGACCAAACCACCTCAACAACCCCTCTTCAGCCCTCTGACAAATACTTTTAGTAACTCCACACCTTCTCCTAATTTCCACATTCCGAATTTTCTGCATAATATTTACACCACACATTGCCCTTAGACAGGACATCTCCACTGCCTCCAACCTCCTCCTCGCTGCAGCATTTGCAACCCATGCTTCACACCCATATAAGAGTGTTGGTACCACTATACTTTTCGTACATTCCCTTCTTTGCCTCCATGGATAACGTTTTTGTCTCCACAGATACCTCAATGCACCACTCACCTTTTTCCTTCATCACTTCTATGGTTAACCTCATCCTTCATAAACCCATTCGCTGACACGTCAACTCCCAAATATCTGAAAACATTTACTTCTTCCATAATCCATCTCTCCAATGTGATATCCAATTTTTCTTTATTTAAATCGTTTGATACCCTCATCACCTTACTCTTATCTATGTTCACTTTTAACTTTCTACCTTTACACACTCTCCCAAACTCGTCCACTAACCTTTGCAACTTTTCTTTAGAATCTCCCATAAGCACAGTATCATCAGCAAAAAGTAACTGTGTCAACTCCCATTTTGCATTTAATTCTCCATAATTTAATCCCACCCCTCTCCCCAACACCCTAGCATTTACTTCTTTTACAACCCCATCTATAAATATATTAATTAAACAACCATGGTGACATTACACATCCCTGTCTAAAACCTACTTTTACCGGGAAGTAATCTCCCTCTCTCCTACAAACCCTAACCTGAGCCTCACTATCCTCATAAAAACTCTTTACAGCCTTCAGTAACTTACTACCTATTCCATACACTTGCAACATTTGCCACATTGCTCCCCTATCCACTCTATCATATGCCTTTTCTAAATCCATAAATGCAATAAAAACTTCTCTACCTTTATCTAAATACTGTTCACATATATGCTTCACTGTAAACACTTGATCTACACATCCCCTACCCACTCTAAAGCCTCCTTGCTCATCTGCAATCCTACTCTCTGTCTTACCTCTAATTCTTTCAATAATAACCCTGCCATACACTTTACCTGGTATACTCAGTAAACTTATTCCCCTATAATTTTACACTCTCTTTTATCCCCTTTCCTTTATATAAAGGAACTATACATGCTCTCTGCCAATCCTAGGTACCTTCCCCTCTTTCATACATTTATTAAACAAAAATACCAACCACTCCAGCACTATATCCCCCCCTGCTTTTAACATTTCTGTCATGATTCCGTCAATTCCAGCTGCTTTACCCCTTTCATTCTACGTAATGCCTCACGCACCTCCCCACACTCACATCCTGCTCTTCTTCACTCCTAAACGATGTTGTACCTCCTGGCCAGTACATGAAATTACCGCCTCCCTTTTTTCATTGACATTTAAAAGTTCCTCAAAATATTCCCGCCATCTACCCAATACCTCCAGCTCCCCATCTACTAACTCCCCTACTCTGTTTTTAACTGACAAATCCATTCGTTCCCCAGGCTTTCTTACCTTGTTTATCTCACTCCAAAATTTTTTCTTGTTTTCAGCAAAATTTCTTGACAGAGCCTCTCCCATTCTTTCATCTGCTCTTCTTTTGCACTCTCTCACCACTCTCTTCACCTTTCTTTTACTCTCCATATACTCTGCTCTTCTAGTAACACTTCTGTTTTGTAAAAACCTCTCATAAGCTACCTTTTTCTCTTTTATTACACCCTTTACTTCTTCATTCCACCACTCACTCCTCTTTCCTCCTGCACCCACCCTCCTATAGACACAAACTTCTGCCCACATTCTAATACTGCATTTTTAAAACTATCCCAACTCTCTTCAACCCCCCCACTACTCCTACTTGCACTAGCCCACCTTTCTGCCAATAGTTGCTTATATCTCACCCTAACTTCCTCCTCCCTTAGTTTATACACTTTTACCTCTCTCTTACTTGCTGTGGCCATTTTCTTTTTGTCCCATCTACCTTTTACTCTAACTGTAGCTACAACCAAATAATGATCCGATATATCTGTTGCCCCTCTATAAACATGTACATCCTGAAGCCTACCCATCAACCTTTTATCCACCAATACATAATCCAACAAACTACTTTCCTTACGTGCTATATCATACCTTGTATATTTATTTATTCTCTTTTTCATAAAATATGTATTACTTATTACCAAACCTCTTTCTACACATAGCTCAATTAATGGTTCCCCATTTACATTTACCCCTGACACCCCAAATTTACCTATA
>WNWK01020081.1:0-36553 GCA_009830355.1 Cherax destructor | reverse complement strand
CTTGTAATATGTTGATAGGACAATAGTAAAGGCAAGGGAGGTGAAATTTTCCCTGTTTCTTGATTTTTAAAGTTTTATTTCAGCCCAATATTAGGTTGAACAAAGATTGGCTTTGAAATCACAAGAACTATTATAAATTGTAATTACAGAACATAAAAATTGTATAAATTAAAATAAAAACTAGAAAAAAAAATATATGGCATTCTTTGGGGGCGGAGACTTTTGTTCCCCGTCGGGGGTGAAGACCCAGCACTAACTGTGGGCTTATATCTCGAAGTATTGGCCCTAAAAATTTTTACCCTATCCTGTTTATAAAAAATTCTTATTAAAAAAAAAAAACTATTTTTTTCAAAATATTGGGAGCGTGCGGCAGAACGTAGATCTACTTGCAGTTTAAGGGTTAATGTGTTGATTATAGTAAAAACTTCTATTGGGGGTTGGTGGGCTGGGGAATAGTTGTTCGGATAGGTGCCGTAGATAGTCATTAAGTGGAGTGTTTGAACTTGGGTTTTTTAACTTTTTTTCCTATAGTGGAGAAGAGTCATTGAGTTTGTTTGCTGTTTCAATAGCGGGGAGTGGGGGTTCATCTGGTTTTGTTAGCTGTTTTGTTCTGTTTGTGGATATCTTTTTAGTTCCTAGAATTTCAGATAGGGTTTTCCGGGTCTTTTATATCCCTTTTAAGTTATGTAATCTGTTCTAGTAAAATTTTTGACCTTCTTATCAGGCTGGTTAGGTTTGATGAGTACGTTTTGTTTGTTTCTCGTTATTTGACCCGTTCTGTACTTTTTTTAATATAGGTGATTTATATTGATGGATTTTAGTATCTGGGGTTAGCGGGGATTGTTTAGTCTTTTAGCGTGATTTGTTTAGTTTTTAGGGCAATTTATTTTAGAGGTATTGGGCCTTTTAAGAAATTATTAATACGTAAGTCAGTATCTGTGAAGTTGTCTATTTCTGTTTACCAGTCAGTGTTTGTTAGCTGTTATGAAGTTATTTATAGCTGTCTCATTATGTAGTCTAAAGTAACTTTAGTAGTCTCTAGTTGTAATTTTCTGAGGTTGGTTATGAGAAAGGTTGGGTAGTGGTCTGTGGTATTGTCTGTGATTATGCCTGATTTTAATGGGGATATGGTATTAGTCCAGATATGGTCTAATAGAGAGGCACAGGTCTCAGTGATTCTTGTAGGTTTTGTTCTGTCAGGAGCGGCAGTTGCTCATAGTGTTTGTGAATTCAGTTACTTGTGGGTCCTGATCTTGTAGGAGGTTTATATTGAAGTCTCCTGTGAGGATTAAGTGGTCTTTGTTCATGTGTGCATCAGTAATCATACTTCCTAATTTTTCACTAAATTGCTGAATATTTGACGGTGGTAATCTATAGATGTTTATAACTGTGAGAGGTTTTTGTAGGTATTTGGATTTAAACTTAGCTATTATATATTCTCCATGTTCATCTCTTGTGCATGTATTGTTGATACATTCAAGCTGGTCTGAGTATAACATAGCTGTGCCACCCCCTTGTTGGTCTGGCCTACAGTTGTGTATGGCTGTGTAACCAGGAATGGCATAGATATCTGTAGTATGAGGCTTTAGCCAGGTTTCAGTGAGAGCAATGATGGACATACTGGCCTGTAGTGAGTTTAATAATGCAGTGAGGTCATCAAAATGTTTGCTTAAAGATCTGACATTGTAGTTAAAAATAGTTATGTTATTGTTGGCTTTGAGTAGTGTTTTAGCCTGTTCTGCTGTGTAGTAATGACAGTTGTTGTTAGGTTCATGTAAGTCATTTAATAAGAGGTTGGTATCAGGATCAATGTTTGGAATCATAAGATTTATAGTGATTCTATAATTAAACTTAAAAATAGAACAATGTAAGTAGACTTAAGACTAGGACAATGCAAAAGGAGTTCTTGTCACGTGAGTTAGTACGTTGGATAAGTTTACAAAAATGAATATATGAGCTAAGGTAGTCAATTTACAGCTAAAAAGAATCCAAAATTATAACACCTGTGTTAGCACCTGAGTTAGTTAATTAATTAAACAAATGTTTATATATGAGTGTGATTCTAAAACAATACTTAAGAACAATGAATAATGCTAAACTTAATATTATGATATCTGATGAATTGATTTTACTACCTATTGGATTAACACACTTTTGAACAAAAGTCACAGGGATTTAGGATATATCTTTACAATATACATATTTGATTTACTATTTAACTAGCTAATAGAACTGGTTGGAAAATTACTATGATTAATATTAAGTTATAATGGAACAAATGTTTAGATTCAGTATTGCACTAGTTGTGATTATAGAATTTGTTAAAGGCGATATAAAGAAAATGAAAGTAAACTATTATAGGAGAAAAAAAGTGCTAAAATGTACAAAAGTAAAATATATTAATAGTAAAAAAAAAAGCTTGAATTAAAATTTTAGGCAGTTAAGGTGATCAATAATATATAGAAATGAGGTTGGAGAAAAGGATAAAAGGTAAATACAATTTTTAGCAATTAAGGTGATTAAAAGTACAGTGGACCCTCGGTTAACGAATACCCCGGAAATCGTGCAATTATGTAAGTATAATTTTGTAAGTTCTTGTGGAAGTGTATTTTTGGGGGTCTGAAATAGACTAACCTACGTGAAATTTTTCCTTAAGGGAGTAAATTCGTTCGGTAATGGCACTTGAGCAGACTTCAGGAGTGAAATTTTTACGAAACTCGTGGGTCCACTGTAATTATAAATTCTAAGCAATTAAGCTGATCAAAATATATAGGAATGTGGGTTGAAAAATGGGCACAAGTAAAAACTGTATGTATTTAAAAATAAAAATAAAACTATTTGTCAAAAATATTCATCAAAGGATAGACAAATACTTAAATGAGGTAGATGGGCAAAACATACACTACACTATACGTAGGGGTTTGGTTTTGGACATTGTGTTTATACAGTCTCTGTAATATTTGCATCCCTAAGGAATCTTGATAGTTCATTCTCATTTGTGATAGTATACAACTGACCTACACTTGTTTTCTTCACTAGAATTTTTCCATCACGGGTGAAACATTGGTTGATTTTATCAATATTCTCTCGCTTAAGTTTTCTGATATTGTACCAGAGGTTCTGACGTTTTTTGGTCAGGCATTCATTTATGTAAATCTGTTTCCTGGCTATAATATATGATTTAATTAGATCTGTTTTCCTATCATGTGTGGTGAATCTAATCATAACACTTTTTCTACCATGGGAGCCTAGTAATCGTGCTTCTTTTATATCTGACTCTGGTACATTAACATTTATTTGATCTTTGATGATCTGTTTAGTAATGTCTTTACTGTTTGCTTGGGTCATATCACTGGGAAAGAATGGACTGTTCACTATTACTGTGTCTGATAACTTATCTTGCTCGGTTTTGTCCTCTTGTAGTGCAAGGTAGTCATTAAACTGGTTATCCATGTTGTTCTTCCACTCCTTTACTGCTTCCTTAACCTTTGTGTTTATACATGTTATCTGTTCAGTGTGGCTATCAATGACAGTTTGGAGGGTTTTGCCAAAATCAGTCATTCCAGTTGTTGTTAACTTTTGTTCAAGGCTGAGGATTTTGTTTTCAAGTTGTGTCATCCTGGTATCTTGTTGTAGAAGTGCTTTACGTTGGTCTATATTTTCATTAATTAATTTGATGATGTATGACTTTAGTGTATCTGGATCATTTGTCATACCTGAGAGATTATCTGTGGTGAAGCCAGTGAAGGGGGAGCTTGTGGGGGAGGCAGCCATGTTTGTTGTTGATGCTTCGCCCTGGGTGGTGGTGAGGGGGGTGGAGGGTGTACCGGCGTCCTGGGTAGACAAGTTGATTAGTAGATTTCTTGGTGTTTTCTTGTTGATTTTGGAATTGGTCCTTCTGATGTTATGTCTCATTTTAACACAGTAGTCGGGGTTTGAGGGGCAGTCTTCCTTTATCGTCAGTTTATTTGGTTTGTAGGTCTCACTGCTGGTATTCTTGGGTCATTCTGGATGCTACATTGGTTAGTGCAGTTTTGCTTGCAGCTAGGTCATCATAGGAGCATTGATAAACTCGGGGTGTTGAGAAAAGTACGGAGCTCGGATGCCGCTGCTGCTGCTGCCGCGCCTAATAATAACTGATATTATATAGAGGTACGTATTGAAGGGTAGGCGGGGCTGAGGGAGATGGCGCTAGCAGTCTCCCAGCTCAGTTACTCACGGACCACCATGGCATGTGGAGGTGTGAGCTCACCGCACTAAAATATTGTATAATAATACTTATTATTACTATCAATAAGTTATCTATCCATCATATTTATTCCAGTATAATATTAAGTATAACATAAATAACGTAGCAGCATGATAAAGACGCCCAAATTAATAAAAATATGACATAGAGAGATAATGAAGGTTGGAGGGTGGGGCCAGCATCAGCCCGTAAACAAAGCCAGCCTCCCCCACACACCAACCAGGGTACTTCCCCACACACCAGCCAACGTACTTCCCCACACACCAGGATACTTCCCCACACACCAGCCAGGGTACTTCCCCTCACACCAGCCAGGGTACTTCCCCACACACCAGCCAGGGTACTTCCCCACTCACATGATTTGATTTGAGTGGGACTTGTGCATGAGTGAATAGAATTATCGAAGCGTATTGCTTGTGGAGCATTGAAAATTGGGTTGGGCACATATTCTGTTAGTGGGATGGTTTGTGAAGGACCTGCGGGCTCAATTTTTTTTTCCCTTCCGCGAACTGTGTAATACGTCGTGTTAGATAAAAATGTGCCGCAATTCTTCAATCATGCAATACCCAAAACGTGCAACATAAAGTCGTGCTAAATGAGGGTCTACTGTACCTTATTTTCTATCTTCAATGAAAGCGTTTGGGTGTTAGGGGCACCTAGAACTTCCGGTCATTGGTTCCCTTATTTCTTGGACGGATCTGACGAAATCCAGTCAGTGTATCACTTATTTTAATGAATCCTGTACTGATCATTTGGGCTACGCGAGACAGACCACTGGAAAATAATTTAGCAGAGTAATAATGATTAGTTTGATACAAAAAGTATTACTTGCGTGTTGGAGAAAAACCAGTGTTGCTGCAAGTCTATTGTGCACCCCATAGTACAAGATAGTTATAAGTGCAGCAGCACATGGAAGAGGAAAAACAACAAGAGGAAAATGGAAGTACACAGTCAAGGGATCAGCTGGTGTGTTCGTATGTGTGTTACATTCTGTGTCTCTCATGGCAGCTTAACCCTTTGAGGGTTTCGGCCATACTAGTACAGCTTACGCCATAGGGTTTTTGCCGTACTAGTACGCCTAAATTCTAGCGCCCTCAAATTAAGCAGAAACAGGCTGATAGGCTTAGATGTGAGAGAATGGGTCTGTACAGTCAGTGTGTGCAGTATAAAAGAAATCCTGCACAACACAGTGCATAATGAGGAAAAAAAACTGACCGCGTTTTTGGCTTAAAACAGCGATTTTGCAGTCTATTTTCGTATGGTATTTATGCTTGTATTCTCGTTTTCTTGGTTTCATTTGATAGAATGGATGATATATTAAAGAAATAGAGATACGTGTAATTTTCATTGGTTTCACGATGACAAGTACGTACTTTGAAATTAAGTACAAAGTAGCGAAAATGTTCGATTTTTGCTGATGTTCAAGAGTAAACAAATCACGCCATGCATCCAATACACATCAACTGGGGAGTCTAATATTCTTACACAAGTGTGCTGATATTATTTATACCATTTTTACAATGATGCAGTTGTATACATAACAGTAAATCTTCTATTTTTTGAGGAAAAAAATTCAAAATGGAAAGCAAAAGTAATGTAAGAGGGGCCTGGAGACGTGACTAATGAACAGAGATGTTATTTGAGTGCCAGGAATGTCTGTCTTGTTTATTCTGGACCATATTTTGAAATTGGCATCTTTTGAAATTTGTATGAAATTGGCCAAATTGCCAATTTCTGACCACCTTATTGGGTAGTTGAAATTGGTAAATTGGCAGTTTCTTATACCCAATGGATAGAACAAAAGGAATTCTAGCGAAATGGCTATAATTTTAGTAGACTGAAACATTGGAATTTGCCAAAAATAGGGCTCAAAGTGGGTGAAATCGCCAATGCGTAAATAGCATCGATACCGCTAACTTCGCAAAAGCATAATTTCATTAGTTTTCCATCAAATTTCATAATTTTGGTGGTGTTATGATCGGAAAAAGATTCTCTATCATTTCATAAGAAAAAAAAAATTCCCGAAAAATTAGCGACCCTGAGAACGAGTTTGGAAGAGGGCCTCGCGTCACCCAAAGGGTTAATTAAGAAATGATTAAACTCAGTGAACAAAGGTATGTTGATGGTGATAAAAATAATAATAATAATAATAATTAATAAAGATAAAGATTTATTTCATGTAATAACAATCGCTCTGGAGTGCTTTAAATCAGCATCGCCATATCTTCACTGAGTTTAATAATTTCTTAATTAAGCTGCCATGAGAGACACTTGAGAATGTAAACACACACGAACACAGCTAACCCCTTTACTGTGAACTTCTTTTGTACTTCCATTTTCCTCTTCCAAGTGGTACTGCACTTCTTGTTCTATGGGGTACACAATCAAGTACAAATTTGTAAAAATATGTAGTCTTGGAGACTTTGAAAGCTAGTGTACTGAGTGTCTATTAGAAGGAGATTGAGATGCTTGACACAGACACACTGCGCTGCCGTTACCATGACCCAAGTTTTCATACGGCATACAATTTTTTGTTTAATTCGTCGGAGAGCCCGTCATAACTCCGAGTTGTCAGTAAACGAGTAAGTCGGTAAGTGAGGAAAGGCTGTATTCACATCACACATTGCCCTCAGACTTACATCTCCACTGCCTCCAGCCTTCTCCTTGTTGCAACATTCACCACCTATGCTTTACACCCATATAAAAGCATTGGTATAACTATACTCTCATACATTCCCCTCTTTGCTTCTATGGATAAAGTTCTTTGTCTCCACGGACTCCTCAGTGCACCATTCACCTTTTTCCCCTCGTCATTTCTATGATTCACCTCATCCTTCATAGACCCATCTGGTGACAGGTCCACTCCAAAATACAGTGGACCCCCGAGTTACGAGCACCTTTGGAAATCGTACAATTATGTAAGTGTAATGTTGTAAGTGCTTTTGTAAGTATATTTTTGGGGGTCTGAAATGGACTAACCTACTTGACATTATTCCTTAAGGGAGAAAATTCGTTCGGTAATGGCACTTGAGCAGCCTTCTGGAATGAATTATGCTCGTAATTCGGGGGTCCACTGTATTTGAAAACATTCACCTCCTCCATACTCTCTCCCTCCAATCTGATATCCAGTCTTTCGTTACCTAATTTTTTTGTTATCCTCATCACCTTACTCTTTCCTATATTCACTTTTAATTTCCTTCTTTTACATACCCTAACAAACTCATCCACCAACCTCTGCAACTTCTCTGCAGAATCCCCCAAAAGCAAAGTGTCATCAGCAAAGAGCAACTGTAACAACTTCCACATTGTGTTAGATTCTTTATCTTATAATCTCACACTTCTTGCCAACTCCTGAGCATTCACTTCTCTTACAACTCCATCTATAAATCCAGTGGACCCCGGGTTATCGGCCATAATTCGTTCCAGAATGCTGTTCGAGTGCCGTTACTGAACAAATTTGTTTCTGTCTCATAAACACGCTGGATAACAGGTATATCTAGCTACTTCTACTTACACTTTAGGTCACACTACACTGGCATACACATGCATATATATACATACACACATCTAGGTTTTTCTTCTTTTTCTTAATAGCTCTTGTTCTTTTTATTTTCTCTATTGTCCATGGGGAAGTGGAAAAGAATCTTTCCTCCGTAAGCCATGCGTGTCGTATGAGGCGACTAAGATGCCGGGAGCAATGGGCTAGTAACCCCTTCTCCTGTACAAATCCACTAAAAACAAGAAGAAGAAAAACTTTATAAAATTGGGTTGTCTGAATGTGCGTGGATGTAGTGCGGATGATAAGAAAGAGATGATTGCCGATGTTATGAATGAAAAGAAGTTGGATGTCCTGGCCTAAGCGAAACAAAGCTGAATGGGGTAGGCGAGTTTCAGTGGGGAGAAATAAATGGGATTAAGTCAGGAGTATCTGAGAGAGTTAGAGCTAAGGAAGGGGTAGCAATAATGTTGAAGGATCAGTTATGGAAGGAAAAGAGGGAATATAAATGTGTAAATTCAAGGATTATGTGGATTAAAATAAGGGTCGGATGCGAAAAGTGGGTCATAATAAGCGTGTATGCACCTGGAGAAGAGAGGAGTTTAGAGGAGGAGAGAGATTTTGGGAAATGTTAAGCGAATGTATAGGAACTTTTGAACCAAATGAGAGAGTAATTGTGGTAGGGGACCTAAATGCTAAAGTGGGAGAAACATGCAGAGAGGGTGTGGTAGGTAAGTTTGGGGTGCCAGGTGTAAATGATAATGGGAGCCCTTTGATTGAACTTTGTATAGAAAGGGGTTTAGTTATAGGTAATACATATTTTAAGAAAAAGAGGATAAATAAGTATACAAGATATGATGTAGGGCGTAATGACAGTAGTTTGTTGGACTATGTATTGGTAGATAAAAGACTGTTGAGTAGACTTCAGGATGTACATGTTTATAGAGGGGCTACAGATATATCAGATCACTTTTTAGTTATAGCTACAGTGGGAGTAAAAGGTAGATGGGATACAAGGAAAATAGAATCAGTAAGTAAAGAGAGGTGAAGGTTTATAAACTAAAGAGGAGGCAGTTAGGGTAAGATATAAACAACTATTGGAGGATAGATGGGCTAGTGAGAGTGTAGGCAATGGGGTCGAAAATGTATGGGGTAGATTTAAAAATGTAGTGTTAGAGTGTTCAGCAGAAGTTTGTGGTTACAGGCGAGTGGGTGCGGGAGGGAAGAGGAGCGATTGGTGGAATGATGATGTAAAGAGAGTAGTAAGGGAGAAAAGTTAGCATATGAGAGGTTTTTACAAAGTAGAAGTGATGCAAGGAGGGAAGAGTATATGGAGAGAAAAAGAGAGGTTAAAAGAGTGGTGAAGCAATGTAAAAAGAGAGCAGATGAGAGAGTGGGTGAGATGTTATCAGCAAATTTTGTTGAAAATAAGAAAAAGTTTTGGAATGAGATTAATAAGTTGAGGAAGCCTAGAGAACAAATGGATTTGACAGTTAAAAATAGGAGGAGAGTTATTAAATGGAGAGTTAGAGGTATCGGAAGATGGAGAGAATATTTTGAGGATTTGTTAAATGTTGATGGACAGGAAGCTGTGATTTCGTGTGTAGGCAAGGAGGAATAACATCTTGTAGGAGTGTGGAAGAGCAGTTGTGGGTGTAAGGGGAATTCGTGAGGCAGTGGGTAGAATGAAAGGGGGTAGGCGCTGGGATTGATGGGATAAAGATAGAAATGTTAAAAGAGGGGGGATATAATTTTGGAGTGGTTGGTGCTATTATTTAATAAATGTATGGAAGAGGGTAAGGTACCTGGGGATTGGCAGAGAGCGTGTATTTTTCCCCTTGTATAAAGCAAAGGGGACAAAAGAGTGAAAAAATTATGGAATAAGTCTGTTGAGTGTACCTGGTAAAGTGTATGGTAGAGTTATTTTTGAAAGAATTAAGAGAAAACGAAAGCAGGATAGCAGATGAACAAGGGCTTTAGGAAAGGAAAGGTGTGTAGACCAATTTTTCGGAAAAATAGGTAAAATTTTTGGGAAAAGGTAAAGATGTTTTGGATTTAGGATTTGGAAAAGGCGATAAAGGGTAGTTTGGGGGGAAGTGGCAGATGTGCAGGTGTATGGAATAGGAGGAAGGTTTACTGAAAGCATGAAGAGTTTTTATGGGGATAGTGAGGCCAGGTTAGAGTGGGGGGGGAAGGGGACTTTTTTCGAAAAGGGGGCCTTAGAAAAGGATGGGATGTCCCCGGGGTTTTAATATATTTATGGGGGGTTGAAGAAAAGTAAGCAGGGTTTTGGGCGAGGTTTTTCAAAAGATAAAGAACAAATCAAAGGGGTTGTCACGGTTTGCTGATGCCCCCTTTTGGGAGATTCTGAAGAAAGCGCAGAGGGTGGATAAATTTTTGGGGAAAAAGGGAAAAAAATTAAAAGGAATTGGAAAAGGGGAGGGGATAAAAAAAGGGAATGGGGACAAAAAGTTTGGATATCAGTGGGAGGAAAAAGAGGGAAAGGGGGTGAAGATTCAGATATTTGGGGGGGCCATTGGGGCAGGGTCATAAGGAAAAGGGTGAATCATAGAATTGATGAGGGAAAAGAGTGAGCCGGGATTGGGTGGGACAAAAAACCCTTTGCCCGGAAGTAAAGGGGGGAAGATGAGAGATATTATCCAACGTCTTATATGGGGGGAAGATGGGGATGAAGGCAACGAGGAAGGCCGGAGGCAATGCTGCTGAGGTCTTTTGGGTGAATATAATGCAGGAATTGGGGATTTTGGAAATTAGGAGGTGGGATTACCAAACGATTTCCCAGAGAGCGGGGGGTTGAGGGGAGAAGAAGGAAGGACGAGTGATTGAGAGTGTAAAATTTTTGGGGGGGAAAGGGGGGTGGGGGTCGTAGGAAATTGGGAGGGGGGGGAAAGGGAATTTTTTGGGCCAGGGGGGGACTCCACAAGCGGATATTTGATGAAAGGAGGCTATTTTTAATACGCGTGCTTTTGGGAGGGGAGAAAAGAAACTTTTAGGGGGATTCGGGGAAACCGGCACCGGACTTGAGCCCCGGGAGAGGGAAAAAAGGGCCCGGCCTAGAGGGGTGAAGGATTTTATAACTGAAAATAACCCCTTCTGGCAAACGATGGAGTGAATGATGATGAAAGTTTTTTTTCGGGCCACCTTTTTTTTTTTTTTTTAAAATTTTTTAAAAATTTTTTTAAAGGTTTTAAAGGGGCCCCAAAAGGGAAAAAGAGTGTAGGCAATGGGGTCGAAAATGTATGGGGTAGATTTAAAAATGTAGTGTTAGAGTGTTCAGCAGAAGTTTGTGGTTACAGGCGAGTGGGTGCGGAGGGAAGAGGAGCGATTGGTGGAATGATGATGTAAAGAGAGTAGTAAGGGAGAAAAGTTAGCATATGAGAGGTTTTACAAAGTAGAAGTGATGCAAGGAGGGAAGAGTATATGGAGAGAAAAGAGAGGTTAAAAGAGTGGTGAAGCAATGTAAAAAGAGAGCAGATGAGAGAGTGGGTGAGATGTTATCAGCAAATTTTGTTGAAAATAAGAAAAAGTTTTGGAATGAGATTAATAAGTTGAGGAAGCCTAGAGAACAAATGGATTTGACAGTTAAAAATAGGAGAGGAGAGTTATTAAATGGAGAGTTAGAGGTATCGGGAAGATGGAGAGAATATTTTGAGGATTTGTTAAATGTTGATGAAGACAGGGAAGCTGTGATTTCGTGTGTAGGGCAAGGAGGAATAACATCTTGTAGGAGTGTGGAAGAGCCAGTTGTGGGTGTAGGGAAGTTCGTGAGGCAGTGGGTAGAATGAAAGGGGTAAGGCAGCTGGGATTGATGGGATAAAGATAGAAATGTTAAAAGCAGGTGGGGATATAATTTTGGAGTGGTTGGTGCTATTATTTAATAAATGTATGGAAGAGGGTAAGGTACCTAGGGATTGGCAGAGAGCGTGTATTGTTCCTTTGTATAAAGGCAAAGGGGACAAAAGAGAGTGCAAAAATTATAGGGGAATAAGTCTGTTGAGTGTACCTGGTAAAGTGTATGGTAGAGTTATTATTGAAAGAATTAAGAGTAAAACAGAAAGCAGGATAGCAGATGAACAAGGGGCTTTAGGAAAGGTAGGGGGTGTGTAGACCAAGTGTTTACAGTGAAACATATAGGTGAACAGTATTTGGATAAGGGTAAAGATGTTTTGTGGCATTTATGGATTTGGAAAAGGCGTATGATAGGGTAGATAGGGGGTAATGTGGCAGATGTTGCAGGTGTATGGAATAGGAGGAAGGTTACTGAAAGCAGTGAAGAGTTTTTATGAGGATAGTGAGGCTCAGGTTAGAGTGTGTAGGAGGGAAGGGGACTATTTCCCAGTAAAAGTGGGCCTTAGACAAGGATGTGTGATGTCACCGTGGTTGTTCAATATATTTATAGATGGGGTTGTAAGAGAAGTGAATGCGAGGTCTTGGCAAGAGGTGTTGGGCTAAAAGATAAAGAAGCAAATACAAAGTGGGAGTTGTCACAGTTGCTTTTGCTGATGACACTGTGCTTTTGGGAGATTCTGAAGAGAAGCTGCAGAGGTTGGTGGATGAATTTGGTAGGGTGTGTAAAAGAAGAAAATTGAAAGTGAATATAGGAAAGAGTAAGGTGATGAGGATAACAAAAGGAATAGGTGACGAAAGATTGGATATCAGATTGGAGGGAGAGAGTATGGAGGAGGTGAATGTATTCAGATATTTGGGAGTGGACATGTCGGCGGATGGGTCTATGAAGGATGAGGTGAATCATAGAATTGATGAGGGGAAAAGGGTGAGTGGAGCACTTCGGAGTCTGTGGAGACAAAGAACCTTGTCCATGGAAGTAAAGAGGGAATGTATGAGAGTATAGTTATACCAACGCTCTTATATGGGTGTGAAGCATGGGTGATGAATGTTGCAACGAGGAGAAGGCTGGAGGCAGTGGAGATGTCATGTCTGAGGTCAATGTGTGGTGTGAATATAATGCAGAGAATTCGGAGTTTGGAAATTAGGAGGAGGTGCGGGATTACCAAAACGATTGTCCAGAGAGCTGAGGAGGGGTTGTTGAGATGGTTTGGACATGTAGAGAGAATGGAACGAGACAGAGTGACTTCGAGAGTGTATAAATCTGTAGTGGAGGGAAGGCGGGGTAGGGGTCGGCCTAGGAAAGGTTGGAGGGAGGGGTAAAGGAAGTTTTGTGTGCGAGGGCTTGGACTTCCAGCAAGCATGTGTGAGCGTATTTGATAGGAGTGAATGGAGGCATATGGTTTTAATACTTGACGTGCTGTTGGAGTGTGAGCAAAGTAACATTTATGAAGGGATTCAGGGAAACCGGCAGGCCGGACTTGAGTTCTGGAGATGGGAAGTACAGTGCCGGCACTCTGAAGGATGGGTGTTAATGTTGCAGTTTTATAACTGTAGTGTAAAGCACCCTTCTGGCAAGACAGTGATGGAGTGAATGATGATGAAAGTTTTTCTTTTTCGGGCCACCCTGCCTTGGTGGGAATCGGCCGATGTGTTAATAAAAAAAAAAAAAAAAAAAGGAATAATGTAAATTAGATTAGTCCATTTAGACCCCCAAAACTATACTTACAAAAGAACTTACAAAAATACACTTACATAATTGTTCGAGTTGGGAGCAGTACGAAATCCGGGGGTCCACTGTATATTGATCAACCATGGTGACATCACACATCCTTGTCTAAGGCCTACTTTTACTGAGAAATAATCTCCTTCTCTCCTACATATCTAACCTGAGCCTCACTATCCTCATAAAAACTCTTCACTGCTTTCAATAAACCTACCTCCTTTTCCATACATTTGCAACATCTGCCACACTGCCCCCTTATCCACCCTATCATATGTCTTTTCCAAATCCATAAATGCCACAAAAACCTCTTTACCCTTTTCTAAATACTGTTCACCTATACAGCCTCTCCTCACTTAAAGACAGAGTTCCGTTCCTAAGACCACGTTGTTAAACAAATTCACTGCTAAGTGAGGAGCATACTATAATGATAGTGGGTTTGTGTCAACCATCTTTGATATTGTTTTAATGTCATCTTTGCACCATTTATAACATTTCTGGTATATTTTTAAATGTTTATGCAGTAGTGTACTGTATATTGAAATAAACAGTATAGAAGAAATCAGCTTTAACCCTTTCAGGGTCTAAGCCGTAGATCTACGCAAACTCCAGTGATGACCTATTTGCAAGAACTGTTGCAACAACATACAAGGAACTTATAGTGACTGGAAAACTGATGGTGACTACAGCGAAATGTAAAAAATATGACTAAAAGAGGAGACCAGCATTCAAATACCAGACGTACAACCAGGAAGCAACTGACCTGGAAGTAACTGATTCCTATATCAACTGCACAATGTTCAATGTGAAGTCAACATAAGGGAAAACTTAATCATCAAATCTACAAGGAAACTGACAGGTCTGTAGTGTAGAGTAGTGTCGGTTTTTTCCCTCAGTGCCAGGTGGGGGAACGAAGTGAACATTTAACCCTTTGAGGGTTCAAGCAGTAGATCTACACATTGTCCACAGGGTCCAAGAATTTAACCCTTTGGGGGTCAACAGGCCTTCTCGGAAACACATTTTCAGGGTCGAAATTTTTTTGGGGAAAAAAAAAATCATATGAAATGATAGAGAATCTTTTTCCGATCATAACGACAATAAAAGTATGAAATTTGAATGAAAACTTACGGAATTATGCTCTCGCGAAGTTATCGGTCTCGAAGATGTTTGCACATCAGCGATTTCGCCCACTTTGAGCCCTATTTTTGGCCAATTCCAATGTTCCAGTCCACTAAAATCATTGCTATTTTGCTAGAACTTTATTTCTCCTATCGATTGAGTACAAGAAACTGGCTATTTACCAATTTCAACTACCCAAAATAGTGGTCAGAAAATGGCAATTTGGCCAATTTCACACAAATTTCAAACGATGCCAATTTCAAAATAGGGTCCAGAATAAAAAAGGCAGACATTCCTGGCACTAAAATAACATCATCTCTGTTCATTAGTCACGTCTCCAGGCCCCTCTTACATTACTTTTGCTTTCCATTTTGAATTTTTATTCTCACAAAAAATAGTAGATTTACTGTTATGTATACAACTGCATCATTGTAAAAATGGTAAAAATAATATCAGCGCACTTGTGCAAGAATATTAGACTCGCCAGTTGATGTGTATTGGACACATGGTGTGATTTGTTTACTCATGAACATCAGCTAAAATCGAACATTTTCGCTACTTTGATCTCAATTTCAAGGTACTTGTCATTGTCAAACCAATCAAAATCATCTCTATTTCTGTAATATATCTTCCATTCTATCAAATGAGACCAAGAAAACGAGAATACAGTAGTCCCTCTGTTTTCGCCGAAAATTCGTTCCAGAATGCTGCTCAAGTGCCATTACCAAACAAATTTACTTCCTTAAGAAATAATGTCACGTAGGTTAGTCTATTTCAGACCCCCAAAAATACACTTGGAACAGCACTTACGATAATACACTTACATAAATGTTCGAGTTTGGAGATGCACGAAAACCGAGGGACCACTGTACATCAATAAATACCATACAAAAATAGACTGCAAAATCGCTGTTTTAAACAAAAAAACAGTCAGAGTTTTTTTTCTCATTATGCAGTGTGTGCTGCAGGATATTTTTTATACTGCGCACACTGACCACACAGACCCATTCTTTCATATTTATGCCTACCAGCCGTTTCCCATTTAATTTGAGGCTGCTAGAATTTACGCATACTAGTACGGCACCGACCCCTGCTCGTAAATTGTAATAGTACGGCACCGACCCCGAAATGTAGAGAATCTTTTTCCAAAGGTAATAAAACAAAAAGTACGAAATTTGGTGAAAAACTGGATGGAATTACACTATTGCAAATTTGACTGTGTCATTGACATTTACATTTCAGCGATATTGCCTACTTTGACCCCTATTTTAGGCCAATTACATTATTCCAGTTGACCAAATTCTTAGCTATTTTGTTAGTATTACTTCTATTTTATTGATTGAGCACAAGAAACTGCCCAATCAACTTTTTCAAGTAGCCAATAAAATGATCAGAAAATGCTAATTTTGCCAATTTCACACAAAGTTCAAAATATTGCAATTTCAAAACAGTGTCCAGAATAAACAATGCAGGCATTCCTGACACTAAAATAACATTTTGACTTTTTATTTACATAAATAATTTTTATTCACACTAAAAAATAGATGAATTACTCTTATGCAATATTGTAATAATTGTATAATCACTATCAGTGCATTTGTAAATGTATATTAGACCTACCAGTTGACGTGTATTGGTCGCGTGATGTGATTTGTTTACTTTTGAAAATCAGCAAAAATCAAACATTTCTGCTACTTTGAGCTCAATTAGAAGCTATTTTCAGTACTAAAACCAATCAAAATCATCTCTATTTCTGTAACATATCTTCCATTCTATCAAATGAGAGCAAGAAACCGTGAATACAACCGTAAAAACCACATGAAAATACACCACAAAGTTGTTGTTTTAATAAGAAAACACAGTCGCAGTTTTTTTTTTCTCATTATGCACTGTGTGCTTCAGAATTTACTTTATATGGTGCACATTTACCACATAGATGCATTCTCTCATATCTAGGCCCAGATTTACCGATCACAGGTTATCTGAGTGAGCTGAGCTCATGGCATAGATCTACGGTTTGGATCCTGTCGGCAATGCATAGATCTACAGCTTGGACCCTCAAAGGGTTATACATGGCTGACTGGCATTCAATTACCAGCTATTTCAAGATGTGCAACTACGAGGCAACGTTCTAACTATACTGACAGTAGCTGACCATCATATCGACTGACCAGTGTTAATGGGAGGAAACACAGGAGAAACCACTAAATCTACTAAACAAACTCCAAGGAAACTGTCAGGCTATAGTGGTGGTTCTTTCCCTCAGTGGAAATGCTTGAAGGAAGTGGATTAGTTAAACAGGCAAGGATGTTTTTTCAATAGCTGACTTCCATAAACTGACCAGTGTTCATTAGGATTTTTTATTCACACAAAAAATAGAAGATTTACCGTTATGCAGACTATTACATTATTGTTAAAATGGTATAAATAATATCAGTGCACTTGTGAAAGAATATTAGACTCACCAATTGATGTGTATTGGACGCATGGCTTGATTTGTTTACTCTTGAACATTTGCAAAAATCAAACATTTCCCCTACTTTGAGCTCAATTTCAAGGTCGTTTTCTTCATGAAACTAATCAAAATCATCTATATTTCTGTAGTATGTTTTCCATTCTATCAAATGAGACCATAAAAAAGAGAATACAACCATAAATACTATACAAAAATACATCTCAAACACGGCATTTTAATCCAAAAATATGGTCAGAGTTTTTTCTCTCATTATGCACTGCGTGCTACAGGATTTTTTTTATACAGCGCACACTGACCACACAGACCCATTCTCTCATATGTGGGCCTACCAGCTTTCTCCCGCTTGATTTTAAGCCGCTAGAATTTGTGAGTATATATACGTCCAAAACAGTGGCTCATAAGACGTATATATACGACCAAAACAGTCAAAGGGTTAATGCTGATGACCCCTTGCCATATATTGATGATTATAATTGTTTTATGAAAACAGGCCTTCACTTTATTTATGTCAACGCAAGATTACTTCTTCCAAAATTGGCAGAGATTAGGATTCTAGCTAACAGAACTAGAGCGGCAGTTATATCCATCTCGGAATCCTGGTTGGATGATACGGTGACTGATGATGAGGTCAAAATAGAAGGTTACAATATAAAACACTTAGATAGGAATAGAAAAGGTGGTGGAGTATGTGCCTACATAAGGAATGACTTTGCCTATAATCCAAGACCTGATTAGTAAGTAAGTAAGTTTATTCAGGTATACACAAATACATTAACATACATTATCATACATACCAGCATATGTGTAGAGAACCTAGGATAACCCAAAAAAGTCAGACAGAGTGACTTATTTCCATTGGGGTCCTTTTTATACCTTAATTTTTACATTGTAGGATATATATGTCATTATATTATAAAGGATATATGTATACCAGGAATAAGGTAAAAAGAGTTATTTACATATACATGTGTGTTACCTAAATAAATATAAAATCATTCTCCTCCCTTTCTGTCGCTACATTCATTGAACCATTTGACTGTCGCTACATTCATTGAACCCTTTGACTGTTTCGGTCGTATATATACGTCTTACGAGCCACTGTTTCTGAAGTATATACTATACTCAAAAATTCTAGTGGCTTCAAATCAAGTGGGAGAAAGCTGGTAGGCCCACATGTGAGAGAATAGATCTGTGTGGTCAGTGTGCGCTGTATAAAAAAAATCCTGCAGTATGCAGTGCATAATGAGAAAAAAAACCTGACAGTGTTTTTGGATTAAAACGCCGACTTTGAGGTGTATTTTTGTATAGTATTTATGGTTGTATTCTCCTTTTCGTGGTCTCATATGATAGAATGGAAAACATATTACAGAAATAGAGATGATTTTGATTTGTTTCATGATGAAAATGACCTTCAAATTGAGCTCAAAGTAGCGGAAATGTATTGGATGCCACGCATTCTATACACGTCAACTGGTGAGTCTAATATTCTTTCACAAGTGCACTGATATTATTTATACCATTTTTACAATTATGCAGTAGTCTGCATAACAGTAAATCTTTTATTTTTGTGTGAATAAAAAATTAAAATAGAAAGCAAGAGTAATATAAGAGGGGCCTAAAGACATGACTAATGAATAGAGAAAATCTTATTTTAGTGCCAGGAATGTCTGCATTGTTTATTCTGGACCCTATTTTGAAATTGACATCTTTTTTATTTTTCATTAAATTGGCAAAATTTCCAATTTCTGACTACTTTATTGGGTAGTTGCAATCGGTTTTTTGGTGGTTTCTTGTACTCAATCGATAGAACAAGTGGAGTTCTAAAGGAATAGCTATGAGTTTGGTCGACTGGAACAATGGAATTGGCCGAAAATAGGGCTCAAAGTCGGCGAAATTGCTGATGCGTATATGTCACAGAGATCACTAACTTCGCGAGAACGTAATTCCATAAGTTTTCCATCAAATTTCATGCTTTTGGTGTCATTACGATTACGTATACGATTACGTAGTATTACGATTTACCATTGCCAGTTCCTACTATCATTAAATGTATTAAACTTTGTATTGTTGATGCAAAATTCGTATTTAATGATGAGTTTTACACTCAGAAGTTTGGTATGGCAATGGGAAATCCTCTTTCACTTGTTCTTAGTAATTTATACATGGAATTTTTCGAAACAAGATTGCTTAACACAATCCTTCCCAATAGAGCTAAGTGGTATAGATATGTTGATGATATTTTGTGCCTTATGCCTAAGAATGTAGACATAAACCATTTCCTTGTTAAATTAAATAGCTTAGCTCATTCTATAAATTTTACTGTTGAATTCGAAGTAAATAACTCATTGCCCTTCCTAGATGTTTTTATTATTAAGGGTAACGTTGATTTTAAATTTAAAATTTACAGAAAACCTACAAATAATTGTTCCTATGTACATACACTATTATTCTTCACATCAAGATAGAGTTAGTGTCGGTTTTCTCTTCAATGTTTTTGAGAGCTTTACGTATTTGTAGTCCAGAGTTCATAGATGAAGAAATCTCTAAAATTTATGAAATAGCTAATGATTTAAAATACCCAAGAAACGTAATTGATAAATCTTTTAAAATAGGTAGAAATATTTTTTACAGTCCAAAAAGGGACAACCAACCCTATTCAACTAAAAATATGTTGGTTCTCCCTTACCATGAAAACTTGGTTGATATGCCTTCCTTTCTTAAGAATTTTAATAGCAAAGATGTATTTAAAAATCTTGATACTACAGTAAAAAAAACTTTTGATAAAAAATTCCCCCCAAAATGCTGACTAATGTGTCTATAAGATTCCTTGTAAAATATGCGATAAAGTTTATTATGGTCAAACTGGTAAAAGTCTTGAACTAAGATTAAAACAACATAAATATAGCATTAGAACTGGACAAGATTCTAATGCTCTATTTATTCATGTGAGAGATTTTAACCATCCAATTGATTTTCAAAATGATGAGAAAGTTGTATCAAGCAAATCCATGGTTGAGAGGAATATAATAGAATCATGTTTCATTAAAAGTAGTTTGAAAATAATATGAATATTTCTTTTGGCTTATATAAATTGGATTCATTTATAATTAATAAAATTTGGGAAGAATTTAATGATAAATTGGACTAATCTTAATGCATGGGAAGAGTTTCAGGTCCTCTTCACAGAGTCGGGCGATGTCACGCTACTGTGAGGTGTGGTCTTTGTTAGTATGATGTGACTGTGAGGTGTAGTCTTGCCCCTTTATAAGCCTTCTTGTCATGTTTTCTTTTACAGTTTCTAGATAATGTGAGTAGTCACAAAAGCGCTTGGAATTCCTCTATTTTTTCATAGTGGTTGTCTTGCATGATAATCTATGTATAACTGGATTTGTGTATACCTGAATAAACTTACTTAAGTAAGTTAAGCGATTAATCGATAGAAAATGACGACACAAAACTTAACTTCTAAAATGTTGTTTGAGATTATAGGGACACTGACAAGAGTGCCGTCCTCTGCCACCATCTCCTCCAAGGTATGTAAGTGTAAGTATTTCTTATTTATATAAGTGTGAATATTTCTTATTTATAAATTAAAGTGTAAATATTTCTTATTTATAAATTATGCACTTTGTTTGTGTGATAGTGTTGGTTGCTTTCTGCTGAAACCGACTACCACCATGGCTTGTGGTCAGTGGCCCTTATACCCAACAACAACAAACACACTACCACCAGTCTTACATCGTAATGACATGTTTTATTCATTCTAGAGTTTATATTAGGGATGTATCGGATATCTGTATCCGCATCCGCATTCCTGGAACATCCGCACAAATTCTTACATCCGCATCCGTATTTTTCTAAATGAGACATCCGCATCCGTATTTTTGCTAAATGAGACATCCGCATCCGCAATCACGATTAAATAAATATCTGCATCTGCATCCGCATCCAGGCCAAACAAAGCGGATGTGGCGGATATTTTAACCTAAATTACAGAGCTTGCATGTTTGTTTCCCACAAACTTGTTCTTATGCTTTACAAATTAACATTGCAGTTTCAAATATAAGAACATAAGAAAGGAGGAACACTCCAGCAGGCCTATTGGCCCATACTAGGCAGGTCCTTCACAATCCATCCCACTAACAGAGCTACCCAAGAAATAAGCTTTGATAATTCTATTTACTCATGTGCAAGTCCCACTCAAATCCAACCCCTCTCACTCTTAATGACCTGTGCAGAGAGAGAGAGAGAGAACATAAGAACATAAGAAAGGAGGAACACTGCAGCAGGCCTGTTGGCCCATAGTAGATGGGTCCTTCACAATCCACCCCACTAACAGAATATTTGCCCAACCAAATTTTCAATGCTACCCAAGAAATAAGCTTTGATAATTCTATTTACTCATGTGCAAGTCCCACTCAAAACCAACCCCTCTCACTCATGAATATATCCAACCTAAATTTAAAACTACCCAAGGTGCTAGCTTCAATAACCCTACTAGGGTTATTGATTGTGAAGCGGTACCGTACTTCTACATCGTTGCAGAGAACATGGATAGTAAAATTGATATGAGTTTGGAAGATATCATAAAGATGGAGAAAGCAAAGCAGAGTGGTGAGAGAGTTGATGAGATGCAATGAGGAGCCGCGGAAAATCGTCTAAACAAACCGATAAAGTTGAGGGAATACATAGCCAAGTTATGGATACTGGGCATCTGCATAGACCGGCAAAACTTATCATTGCTAACCTGCATTCTTGTGTTATAGACGAAGACATTCTGGAATTATTTTCGGAATTTGGAGGAATTAAGGAAGCAAAAGTTCACTGTAACAGCTCAGGAAAATCGCAAGGTTCTGCGCATGTTGTCTTTGAAAGGCAAGCAGATGCGCTTCGAGCTATTAAAAAATACAATCTCATCACTCTTGACGGTCAAGCAATGAAGATGACCATACACGGCACATCTGCTGCAAACTGGAGTGCTACGAATTCCAGGTGACTTTGGGATGTCCCAAGACACAGCAAAGGAGCGTTTCGTGATGGTGCCATTTGTAGAGGTCTACATGACAGCACAAGATACAACAGAAGAGCTGCTCGAGATGGTGGTAGAGATCATCATGACAACACAGGAGGCAACAGATGGGCTGCTCGTGATCGTGGTAGAGACCTCCATAGCAACACAAGATATAACAAAAGAGCTGCTTGTGACAACACAAGAGGCAACAGGTGGACTGCTCATGATGGTGGTAGAGACCTCAATGGCAACAGAGGAGCTGTGTGTGATGGTTGTGGAGGTGGTCATGACAACACAAGAGGCAACAGATGGGCTGCTCGTTGGTGGTCGAGGTCTGCATGACAACACAAGAGGCAACAGCTGGGTTGCTCGTGATGATTTTAGAGCCTCCATGGAAAGAGAAGAGGCAACAGACGAAGCTCTGGAGATTGTGGCTTCAACTCCCTCGGTGCCTTGGTGATGGACCAGGCGCTTCAGCTCCCTCAGTTTCCTGGTGATGGAGCAGGTGATTCTGCTCCTTCAACGGCCTGTTGATGGACCCGGTAATTCGGCTCATTCAGTGCCTTGGTGATGGACCAGGTGCTTTGGCTCCTTCAGTGCCCTGGTGATGGACCAGGTGCTTAGGCTCATTCAGTGCCCTGGTGATGGACCAGATGTTTAGGCTCATTCAGTGCCCTGGTGATGGACCAGGTGCTTAGGCTCATTCAGTGCCCTAGTGATCGACCAGGTGCTTAGGCTCATTCAGTGCTCTGGTGATGGACCAGGTGCTTCAGCTCCTTCAGTACCCTATTTTATAGTACCCTGATTATCAAAGCATATTACATGGATGGAGTAGATGGGTTGGGTAGGAGTTTTTGTTTGTAGGATTGGTTTTTGGTTTGAGGGGGACCTGTCTAGTGTTGACCAGTTAGCTTGCTGCAGTGTTTCTTATCTCTGTGTTCTTGTGAGTGAGAGGGGTTGGATTTGAACGGGACTTGCACAATGGTTGGGGGAGGGGGATGTTGTAGGGGCTTGTTGCTTGGATGAGGATGAGTTGGACAAATGGTTTTGTTGGTGGGTTGGTTTTGACATGGACCAGCTAAGTATGGGCCAGCAGGCCTGTTGTAGTGTTCCTCCTTTCTTATGTTCTTATAAATTAGACACATATGCAATGCTTGGGTATCTTTATTGAGGAAACGTTTCAGCACACAGTGACTTCATCAGTCCAGACAAAGGAGAATCGTGAAGTACAGGAGGAGTTTGAGGTAATCAGTCTCTCAGCCTGGAGTTGCTGTCTGACACAGCAACATCTTGGTATCTTGTTACAGGGAATTCTTCACTTGCCTAACCCTTGGCCACCACCTACTTCCACATTGGTCAAATATGACACCTCCTGCGACTGCTGCACCTCTCCTGCCTATGGTATATAAGTCACTTCTTCACACATATGTTGTATTATTTTCAAGATTGATGGACTGACTCGATGTTATAGTACAACATACATGTTAAACTTTTTTCATGTGTTTTATGATTGTTCATGGTTCAATAGGTTAAGGAAGCAGTATTTCCCTACAATATATTGTAGGGAAATAATAATGATAATAAATAATAATAATAATAAATAATGATGGTAGGATTGCTGATGTCTTTTTCTGTCTCTTAAACATGCAAGATTGCAGGGTGTAATAATATTGGTAGAATTACCGACAATATGTTAAGTAAAAGGACACAAATGCAACTAATGTGACATTTTATTGTGGCAACATTTCGCTCTCCAGGAGCTTTTTCAAGCCGTTACAAACGATACATGGACACAGATGGTATATATATACAGTGGACCCCCGCTATTCAAACAGCTCGACAGTCGAACAAATCGTCATTAGTACAAAAATTTTGATATCGTCATGCGAACAAATTATCGCGAGTCGAACGAATACGTTCGTGACCTGTCGGCCCAGGCGCTTGGGTGCCTCACAGCGCAGGCGTGGAGAGCCAATCCCGCGTTGTTTACACTCGAGAGAACAATACCCTGCACGCTTCCCCAGACATTTCACACTTAATTTTAATTTTTTGGAGTTTGTTCATTAAGTGCGACTGTGAAATAAGCTACCATGGGTCCCAAGAAAGTTCGTAGTGGTACCCCTGGGCTGATAAAAGTGAGAAACACCGTAGAAATGAAGAAGGAAATAATACAAAAATACGAGAGTATGTGCGATTGTGTGATCTTGCCAGGATATATGGCAAAAACAGGTCAACTATTGCTTCTATCCTGCTTAAGAGGAAGAAATTAAGCAAGCTGATGTTGCAAAAGGTGTTACTGTGCGAGCCAAAAACAGACCACAAATAATCGAAGAGATTGAGAAGTTGTTGCTGGTGTGGATCAAGGATAAAGAGTTAGCGGGTAATAGTGTGTCTGAGTCAATTATTTGTGAAAAGGCAAGGAACTTGCATGCCGATCTTTTAAAGAAAATGCCTGCAACCAGTGCTGATTGTAATGGTAGTGAATTTAAAGCCAGCAAAGGCTGGTTTGAGAGATTTAAAAATCGTAGTGGCATACATAATGTGGTAAGGCATGGTGAGGCTGCCAGTTCAGACAAATATGCAGCTGAAAAATTCATAAAGGAGTTTCAGGACTACATAAAGACTGAAAAATTGAAACCTGAACAAGTGTTCAATTGTGACGAAACAGGCCTGTTTTGGAAGAAAATGCCCAACAGGACCTACATTACTCAGGAGGAAAAGGCACTGCCAGGACACAAGCCTATGAAAGACAGGCTAACTCTCATGATGTGTAGTAATGCTAGTGGGGATTTTAAATTAAAGCCTTTACTAGTGTATCACTCAGAAAATCCCAGAGTGTTCAAGAGACACAATGTCGTCAAAAGTAGATTGTGTGTCTTGTGGAGAGCTAGTCAGAATGCATGGGTCACAAAGCACCTTTTCAGTGACTGGATCCATGAAGTGTTTGGCCCCAGTGTGAGAAATTACCTACAGGAAAAGGGTTTGGACAAAAAGTGCCTCCTGTTGCTGGACAATGCTCCTTCACATCGTCAAAACATGGAAGACCTACTGTGTGAAGACTTCAAATTTATAAAACTGAAGTTCTTGCCTCCTATCACCACTCCTCTTCTCCAGCCCATGGACCAGCAGGTCATCTGTAACTTCAAAAAACTCTACACAAAAGCAGTGTTTGAAAAGTGCTTTGAAATGACCTCGGACAGTGAATTGACCCTTAGAGAGTTCTGGAAGAATCATTTCAATATCTACAGCTGCATAGGCCTTATAGGCAAGGCTTGGGAGGGAGTGACTTCAAGGACTTTGAACTCTGCTTGGAGACCATTGTGGCCAGGTTGTGTCCAACAGAGGGATTTTGAAGGGTTTGAGGCTGACCCTGACCCTGCCGACCCTGTGCCTGTTGTGGACTGTATTGTGGAATTGGGCAAGTCCATGGGGTTGGAGGTGAGTGGCGATGATGTGGAAGAGCTAGTGCAGGGCCACAGGGTAGAGCTAACAACTCAAGAGCTGCAAGAGCTGGAAATGGAAGAGCATCAGACCAGATTTGAGGCTATTGATTCACGGGAGAAGGAGGAGGAAGAGGGGCTGAAGAAGGTGCCTTCTTCAGAGATTAAGGTGTGTACAATGTGGAATAGATTGCAAAGTTTTGTTGAAAAATACCACCCTGAACAAGCTCAAACAAGCCATAACAGCAGCATGTTCAGTGACCAAACAATGTCCTTCTTCAGGAACATGTTGAAAAGGCGCCAGAAACAGGACTGTGGACAGTTATTTTGTTAAAGTGTCCAGTGACTCCCAAGCTGGTCCTAGTGGGATTAAAAGACAAAGAAAAGAAGTAACCCCAGATAGGGCTTTGGTACCTGAAGTCCTTCTGGAAGGGGATTCCCCTTCCAAACACTAACCCCTCCCTCCCTCACTCCTCCTCCCTCTCTTCCATATGCCATCAACAATCTTCAATAATGGTAAGTAAAAAGACTTGCATTTATTTACTAATACTTTTAGTAGTACAGCACTGTAGTATTTAATGTTTTTGTCTATGTAGAAGCTTAATTTTATTAAAATATAATATTTTTTATATATTTTTGGATTTCTGGAACGGATTAATTGTATTTCCATTATTTCTTATGGGAAAAATTAAATCGCCTTTCGAACATTTCACGTTAAGAACAAGCTCCTGGAACGGATTAAATTTGAATGGCGAGGGTCCACTGTACTCTCAAAATGAGGTGTAATACTAGTGGTGGTAGAAGTAGTAGTGATATAAGAAGTAGTAGTAATAGTAATACAATAGGGTAGAACAATCAATATGCACATGAGTAAAAGGTGATAAAACAAATACTTGGGTAGTATAACAATAGGTTAGACAAATATTTCTGCTGGAGGTTGGAATAGAGAAGGCCTGTAGGAGTGTTCCACATCTACGATGTGCTTGTGTTGAATTAGCAGGAGAGACTATGTGATGGTAGGGTTTACTGTTTTCAGGAGGATTCTTGCTAAGACTTCAGAGATGGTGAAGCTGCCTTTGTTTTGTTTAATTGTGTTAGAAACAGCGATAAGTGCTGATTCAAGGCACTTGCGTCTACGGAAATTAGTTTCTTTGATTACTAGTCGGGCGTCTTTGAATTTCATGAGATGATTGTTGGAATTTCGGTGTTGTACGCAGGCGTTGTTCAGGTTATCGTTCCTGCATGCATTAATGTGTTCATTGAGGCGTGTTTCGAGGTTTCTTGCTGTTTCTCATACATAAATTCTATAAATTAGACACATATGCAACACTTGGGTATCTTTATTGAGGAAACGTTTTGCCACACAGTGGCTTCATCAGTCCAATACAAAGTAGGAAGGTGTAAGGAGAGGAGGAGTTTGAGGTAATCAGTCCTCGGCCTTGAGTCGACATGTTCAGTCCATCAATCTTGTTGGAAGTGCGCAGCACAATGCCGTAGAGGTGGCTTATATGCTGTATTCAGGTGAGGTGAAGCAGGAGGAGGCAGGGCCATAGTGGTACCATCCACTATTCGAAGTAGGTCTTCGTCCAAAGGTAGTACAAGGTTGAAGAATTCGTTTGTATCAAGATCCCAAGCTGTTGCTGTGTCAGACAGGATGTAGATGAATGGTTCAGAGAACCGACATCAAGGCCGAGGACTGATTACCTCAAACTCCTCCTCTCCTTACACCTTTCTACTTTGTATTGGACTGATGAAGCCACTGTGTGGCGAAACATTTCCTCAATAAAGATACCCAAGTGTTGCATATGTGTCTAATTTATAACTTGTCGGTTCTCTGAACCATTCATCTACATCCTGTCTGACACAGCTGTTGCAGTTCTTCAGTTGTTAGCTCTACCCTCTGCTCCTCCACCAACTCTTCCACATCCTCACCACTCAACTCCAACCCCAGGCTGTTCCCCAATGCCACAATATCTTCCACAACAGGCACAGGGTCAGCCTCAAATCCTTCAAAATCCCTCTTTTCAACACAATCCGGCCACAGTGGTCTCCAAGCAGAGTTCAAAGTCCTGGAAGTCACTCCCTCCCAAGCCTTACCTATAAGGCCTATGCAATAAACAATATTGAAGTGATCTTTCCAGAACTCTCTTAGGGTCAGTTCAGAGACTAAGGTTATGTCAAAGCACCTTTGAAACATTGCTTTGGTGTACAGTTTCTTGAAGTTTGCAATGACCTGCTGGTCCATGGGCTGGATGAGAGGAGTGGTGTTAGGAGGCAAGAACTTCACTGTGATGAAACTGAACTCATCAGACAAATAGTCTTCCAAGTTGTGAGGATGAGCAGGAGCATTGTCCAGTACCAGGAGGCACTTGAGTCCCAATTTCTTTTCCAAGAGGTATTTCTTCACACTAGTGCAAAACACTCCAGTGATCCATTCCACGAAAATGTCCTTATTGAGTGCGTTTCCCAGCAAAAAAAGTGCTTGGTGTTAGCCTTCCAATGCACACACAAATTATTCCGGTTAACATTGTGTTTCTTGAAGGCTCTGGGATTTTCTGCGTGATTCACCAGTAAAGGTTTCACTTTAACCCTTTGGGGGTCGGTGCCGTACTAGTACGTTTTACGAGCAGGGGTTGGTGCCGTACTAGTACGCCCAAATTCTAGTGGCCTCAATTTAAGCAGAAAACGTCTGGTAGGCATACATATGAAAGAATGGGTTTGTGTGGTCAGTGTCGCAGTATAA
The DNA here is from genome assembly GCA_009830355.1 of Cherax destructor. NCBI lineage: Eukaryota > Metazoa > Arthropoda > Malacostraca > Decapoda > Parastacidae > Cherax > Cherax destructor. The sequence continues at coordinate 8,429 of WNWK01020081.1, read as the reverse complement.
AAATCCTGCAGTACACACTGCATAATGAGAGAAAAAAAACTCTGACCGTTTTTTTCGATTAAAACAGCGACTTTGCAGTCGATTTTCGTATAGTATTTATTGATGTATTCTCGTTTTCTTGGTCTCATGTGATAGAATGGAAGATATATTACAGAAATAGAGATGATTTTGATTGATATGACAATGACAAGTACCTTGAAATTGAGCTCAAAGTAGCGAAAATGTTCGATTTTTGCGATGTTCAAGAGTAAACAAATCACACCATGCCTCCAATACACATCAACTGGCGAGTCTTATATTCATGCACAAGTGCTCTGATATTATTTATACCATTTTTACAATGATGCAGTTGTATACATAACAGTAAATCTTCTATTTTTTGTTAGAATAAAAATTCAAAATGAAAAGCAAAATTAATGGAACAGGGGCCTGGAGACGTGACTAATGAACAGAGAACATGTTATTTTAGTGCCAGGAATGTCTGCCTTGTTTACTCTGGACCCTATTTTGAAATTGGCATCGTTTGAAATTTGTGTGAAATTGGAAAATTGCCATTTTCTGACCACTATTTTGGGTAGATGAAATTGGTAAATAGGCGGTTTCTTGTACTCACTCGATAGAAGAAATGGAGTTCTAGCGAAATAGCTATAATTTTAGGAGACTGAAACATTGGAATTTGTCGAAAATAGGGCTCAAAGTGGGCAAAATCGCCATGCGCAAGTGTCATGGCTACCGCAAACTTCAAGCATAATTCGTTAGTTTTCGATCAAATTTCATAATTTTGGTGGCGTTATGATCGGAAAAAGATTATCATTTCATAAGGAAAAATAATTTTTTTTTTCCAAAAATTTTCGACCCAGGAACACTTTCCTGAGAAGGCCTGTCGACCCCCAAAGGGTTAAAATCACCACTCTCATTAGCACACAACATGAGAGTTAGCCTGTCTTGCATAAGCTTGTGTCCTGGCAATGCCTTTTAATCCTGAGTAATTAAGGTCCTCCTTGGCATTTTCTTCCAAAACAGGCCTGTTTCATCACAAACACTTTTTTGGGGAGGAATTCTTCAGCCTCTACATACCCCTTAAATTCACTCAAACTTTTCAGCTGCACGTTTGTCTGAGCTGGCTGCCTCACCATGCCTCACAACACTGTATATGCTACTATGTTTCTTAAACCTCAAACCAGCCTCTGCTGGCTTTAAAATCACTCTCCTCAGCACTGGTTGCAGGCATTGTCTTGACAAGATCTGCGTGCAACTGCCTTGCCTTTTCACAAATTATCGCTGTGGAAATACTATCACCCGCTATCTGTTTTTCATTGATCCACACCCCAACAACTTCTCAACCTCATCCACTGTTTTTGATATATTTTTCGTTAACATATCAACCCCTTTTGCAACATTAGCGTCCTTGATTTCTTTTCTCTTTGCCAGGATAGTGGTGATAGTAGATTGTTTTTTTCCGTACATCCTGGCAAGTTCACTCACACATGCGCCACTCTCATATTTTTTAACAATCTCTTTCTTCAGTTTGATGGTGTTCCTCACTCTCTTTACCACAGGGTGCCACTAGGAAGCTTCTTTGGACCCATGGTGACTTATTTCACAGTGACAACCACCAATAAACACAACAAATGTATTGTGAATGTTTGAAAGAGCGCTCTGGGTATTGTTCACTCAAGTGTAAACAACGCTGGACTGGCATCCTGCACAGCAAGGAGCGCAAGTGCAGGCAGGAGGACAGGTCTGGTACGGACCGCTACCGAGTAAAAACCGCTTCACGAGTAAAAACCGCTCACGAGAAAAATATTGACCGTAAAAAGCAACCTTTACACGACAAAACCATTATTCGGACAGACTGTTACTCGGGTAGTGCTATATGTCTTGCTACTTTACTTACACTTAGGTAACACTACACATGCATGTAGAAGCATATATACGTATATACTAACCTCTCCGGGTTTTTCATCTATTTTCTTCCTATTTCTTGTTCTTGTTTATTTCTGCTTATCTCCATCGGGAAGTGGAACAGAATAAGTAAGTAAGTAAGTAAGTAGTTTATTCAGGTATAGACAAATACATTTACATACATTATCATACATAGCAGCATATGTGTAGAGAACCTAGGGTAACCCAAAAGTCAGACAGAGTGACTTACAGTGGACCCTCGGTTAACGAAATTAATCCGTTCCAGGAGCTATTACTTAATCTGAATCTTTCGTTATCTGAAACCTTATTTCCCATAAGAAATAATGTAAATACAATTAATTCGTTCCACAAAAAATAATCACTCAAAATAAAAAAAAACATTTACTTACCTTATTGAAGAGACTTGCAGGCATCTGGAAGATATGTACATGATGATTGGAGCAGGTGTTAGTGGTTGGAAGGGAATCCTCCAAAAGGACTTCAGGTGACAAGTCCCTCTCTGGGGTTACTTCCTTCTTGGTCTTTTAATGCCACTAGGACCAGCTTGAGAGTCACTAGACCCCTGCCTGGTGAAGTAGGTGTCCACAGTCCTCTGTTTCTGGCGACTCTTCAACACTTTTCTGAAGTACAACATGGCTCTGTCACTGAAGTGGTTGCACAGAAGGCTCATTTCAGCTTGCTCAGGGTGGTATCTTTCAACAAATGTCTGCAACTCATTCCACTTTGTACACATCTCCTTAAGCACTGAAGAAGGCACCTCCTTATCTCTCTCTCTCTCTTCCTTTGAAGCAATAACCTCAGCTGTGGTCTGTTGCTGTTCCAGATGAAGCTCTTGCAGCTCTTCAGTTGTTAGCTCTACCCTGTGCTCCTCCACCAACTCTTCCACATCCTCACCACTCACCTCCAACCCCAGGCTGTTCCCCAATTCCACAATATCTTCCACAACATGTTCCACAACAGGCACAGGGTCGTCAGGGTCAGCCTCAAATCCTTCAAAATTCCTCTCTTGGACACAATCCGGCCACAGTGGTCTCCAAGCAGAGTTCAGAGTCCTGGAAGTCACTTCCTCCCAAGCCTTACCTATAAGGCCTATGCAATGCACGATATTGAGGTGTTCTTTCCAGAACTCTCTTAGGGTCAATTCAGAGTCATTGGTCATATTAAAGCACCTCTGAAACAGTGCTTTGGTGTACAGTTTCTTGAAGTTGGAAATGACCTGCTGGTCCATGGGCTGGAGGAGAGGAGTGGTGTTAGGAGGCAAGAACTTCACTTTGATGAAATTTATGTTGTCAGGCAACAACTCTTGCAAGTTGTGAGGATGAGCAGGAGCATTGTCCAGTAGCAGGAGGCACTTGAGTGGCAATTTATTTTCCAGGAGGTATTTCTTCACACTAGGGCCAAACACTCCAGTCATCCATTCCTTGAAAATCTCCGTAGTGACCCATGCCTTGGTGTTAGCTTTCCAATGCACACACAATTTATTCTTGTCAACACTGTGTTTCTTGAAGGGTCTGGGATTTTCTGCGTGATGCACCAGTAAAGGCTTCACTTTAAAATCACCACTGGCATTGGCACACATCATAAGAGTTAGCCTGTCTTTCATAGGCTTGTGTCCTGGCTGTGCCTTTTCCTCCTGAGTAATGTAGGTCCTGTTGGGCATTTTCTTCCAAAACAGGCCTGTTTCATCACAATTAAACACTTGTTGGGGAGGAATTGTTCAGCCTCTACGAACCCTTGAATTCAGCACAAATTTTTCAGCTGCACGTTTGTCTGAGCTGGCTGCCTCACCATGCCTCACAACATTGTGTATGCCACTACGTTTCTTAAACTTCTCAAACCAGCCTTTGCTGGCTTTAAAATCACTCTCCTCACCACTGGTTGCAGGCATTGTCTTCACAAGATCTGCGTGCAACTTCCTTGCCTTTTCACAAATTATCGCCATAGAAATACTATCACCCGCTCTCTGTTTTTCATGGATCCACACCAACAACAACTTCTCAACCTCATCCACTGTTTTCGATCTTTGTTTCGTTAACAAATTAACCCCTTTTGCAACATTAGCTTTCTTGATCTCATTTCTCTGTGCCAGGATAGTGCCGATAGTAGATGGAGTTTTCTTGTACATCCTGGCAAGATCACTCAGACGTACACCACTCTCATATTTTTCTATGATTTCCTTCTTCAGTTCGATGGTGTTCCTCACTCTCTTTACCCAGGGGTGCCACTAGGAAGCTTCTTTGGACTCATGGTGACTTATTTCACAGTGGCAATAACTAAAACCACCAAAAATACACCAAATATATTGTGAATCTTTGAAAGAGCCGCTGGGTAATGTTCTCTCAATGGTAAACAACGCTTCACTGGGTCCTGCGCTTGCGCGGAGCAGCGGAGCTGTCTAATACCTTTGGTAACCGAGGACTTTTCGCTAAACGATTCGAAAAAGCTTACGTTTTCGAAACTTTCGTTAACAGGACCTTTCGTTAACCGAGGTCCACTGTACCTGACCAGCCGGGCTGTGGTTCAGTACGTCAGTTTGTGTGTGGCCAGTAGTAACAGCCTGGTTGATCAGACCCTGATCCACCACGAGCCTGGTCTCAGACCGACCACAGGGGACATGACCCTGAAACCCTCTCCAGATATCCCAGGAAGGTATACAAACATGCCTACATATGTACACACATTAATACACACATATAGTATATATATTTTATTGCAATACAATTTTATGACCACCCTTTTGCTAGCACTGAGGTAAGGAACCTGGGCTTATGGAATATGGGGATACCTTGTCAGATTGCACAGTGACCAAAATATATATACAGTAAGTACAGTAGTTCAATGATAGTGGCTTTTTGCTCCAATCATATTATGAAATGTAAACACATTGTAACCTTAGCAAGAAATAAATATTTTATTTTATTTAGTATTTTTATTATATACAGTGGTTGGTAGTAGGTTGGTAGACAGCAACCACCCAGGGAGGTACTACCGTCCTGCCAGGTGACTGTGAAACAGAAACCTGAAACTGTTTACATGATGGTAGGATTGCTGGTGTCCTTTTTCTGTCTCATAAACACGCTGGATAACAGGTATATCTAGCTACTTCTACTTACACTTTAGGTCACACTACACTGGCATACACATGCATATATACATACACACATCTAGGTTTTCTTCTTTTTCTTAATAGCTCTTGTTCTTTTTATTTTCTCTATTGTCCATGGGGAAGTGAAAGAATCTTTCCTCTAAGCCATGCGTGTCGTATGAGGCGACTAAGATGCCGGAGCAATGGGCTAGTAACCCCTTCTCCTGTACAAATCCACTAAAAACAAGAAGAAGAAAAACTTTATAAAATTGGGTTGTCTGAATGTGCGTGGATGTAGTGCGGATGATAAGAAAGAGATGATTGCCGATGTTATGAATGAAAAGAAGTTGGATGTCCTGGCCCTAAGCGAAACAAAGCTGAAGGGGGTAGGCGAGTTTCAGTGGGGAGAAATAAATGGGATTAAGTCAGGAGTATCTGAGAGAGTTAGAGCTAAGGAAGGGGTAGCAATAATGTTGAAGGATCAGTTATGGAAGGAAAAGAGGGAATATAAATGTGTAAATTCAAGGATTATGTGGATTAAAATAAGGGTCGGATGCGAAAAGTGGGTCATAATAAGCGTGTATGCACCTGGAGAAGAGAGGAGTGTAGAGGGAGAGAGAGATTTTGGGAAATGTTAAGCGAATGTATAGGAACTTTTGAACCAAATGAGAGTAATTGTGGTAGGGGACCTAAATGCTAAAGTGGGAGAAACATGCAGAGAGGGTGTAGTAGGTAAGTTTGGGGTGCCAGGTGTAAATGATAATGGGAGCCCTTTGATTGAACTTTGTATAGAAAGGGGTTTAGTTATAGGTAATACATATTTTAAGAAAAAGAGGATAAATAAGTATACAAGATATGATGTAGGGCGTAATGACAGTAGTTTGTTGGACTATGTATTGGTAGATAAAAGACTGTTGAGTAGACTTCAGGATGTACATGTTTATAGAGGGGCTACAGATATATCAGATCACTTTTTAGTTATAGCTACAGTGGGAGTAAAGGTAGATGGGATACAAGGAAAATAGAATCAGTAAGTAAAGAGAGGTGAAGGTTTATAAACTAAAAGAGGAGGCAGTTAGGGTAAGATATAAACAACTATTGGAGGATAGATGGGCTAGTGAGAGTGTAGGCAATGGGGTCGAAAATGTATGGGTAGATTTAAAAATGTAGTGTTAGAGTGTTCAGCAGAAGTTTGTGGTTACAGGCGAGTGGGTGCGGGAGGGAAGAGGAGCGATTGGTGGAATGATGATGTAAAGAGAGTAGTAAGGGAGAAAAAGTTAGCATATGAGAGGTTTTTACAAAGTAGAAGTGATGCAAGGAGGGAAGAGTATATGGAGAGAAAAAGAGAGGTTAAAAGAGTGGTGAAGCAATGTAAAAGAGAGCAGATGAGAGAGTGGGTGAGATGTTATCAGCAAATTTTGTTGAAAATAAGAAAAAGTTTTGGAATGAGATTAATAAGTTGAGGAAGCCTAGAGAACAAATGGATTTGACAGTTAAAAATAGGAGAGGAGAGTTATTAAATGGAGAGTTAGAGGTATCGGGAAGATGGAGAGAATATTTTGAGGATTTGTTAAATGTTGATGAAGACAGGGAAGCTGTGATTTCGTGTGTAGGGCAAGGAGGAATAACATCTTGTAGGAGTGTGGAAGAGCCAGTTGTGGGTGTAGGGAAGTTCGTGAGGCAGTGGGTAGAATGAAAGGGGAAGGCAGCTGGGATTGATGGGATAAAGATAGAAATGTTAAAAGCAGGTGGGGATATAATTTTGGAGTGGTTGGTGCTATTATTTAATAAATGTATGGAAGAGGGTAAGGTACCTAGGGATTGGCAGAGCGTGTATTGTTCCTTTGTATAAAGGCAAAGGGGACAAAAGAGAGTGCAAAAATTATAGGGAATAAGTCTGTTGAGTGTACCTGGTAAAGTGTATGGTAGAGTTATTATTGAAAGAATTAAGAGTAAAACAGAAAGCAGGATAGCAGATGAACAAGGGGGCTTTAGGAAAGGTAGGGGTGTGTAGACCAAGTGTTTACAGTGAAACATATAGGTGAACAGTATTTGGATAAGGGTAAAGATGTTTTGTGGCATTTATGGATTTGGAAAAGGCGTATGATAGGGTAGATAGGGGGCAATGTGGCAGATGTTGCAGGTGTATGGAATAGGAGGAAGGTTACTGAAAGCAGTGAAGAGTTTTTATGAGGATAGTGAGGCTCAGGTTAGAGTGTGTAGGAGGGAAGGGACTATTTCCCAGTAAAAGTGGGCCTTAGAGCAAGGATGTGTGATGTCACCGTGGTTGTTCAATATATTTATAGATGGGGTTGTAAGAGAGTGAATGCGAGGGTCTTGGCAAGAGGTGTTGGGCTAAAAGATAAAAGCAAATACAAAGTGGGAGTTGTCACAGTTGCTTTTTGCTGATGACACTGTGCTTTGGGAGATTCTGAAGAGAAGCTGCAGAGGTTGGTGGATGAATTTGGTAGGGTGTGTAAAAGAAGAAAATTGAAAGTGAATATAGGAAAGAGTAAGGTGATGAGGATAACAAAAAGAATAGAGTGACGAAAGATTGGATATCAGATTGGAGGAGAGAGTATGGAGGAGGTGAATGTATTCAGATATTTGGGAGTGGACATGTCGGCGGATGGGTCTATGAAGGATGAGGTGAATCATAGAATTGATGAGGGAAAAGGGTGAGTGGAGCACTTCGGAGTCTGTGGAGACAAAGAACCTTGTCCATGGAAGTAAGAGGGAATGTATAGAGTATAGTTATACCAACGCTCTTATATGGGTGTGAAGCATGGGTGATGAATGTTGCAACGAGAGAAGGCTGGAGGCAGTGGAGATGTCATGTCTGAGGTCAATGTGTGGTGTGAATATAATGCAGAGAATTCGGAGTTTGGAAATTAGGAGGAGGTGCGGGATTACCAAAACGATTGTCCAGAGAGCTGAGGAGGGGTTGTTGAGATGGTTTGGACATGTAGAGAGAATGGAACGAGACAGAGTGACTCGAGTGTATAAATCTGTAGTGGAGGAAGGCGGGGTAGGGTCGGCCTAGGAAAGGTTGGAGGAGGGGTAAAGGAAGTTTTGTGTGCGAGGGCTTGGACTTCCAGCAAGCATGTGTGAGCGTATTTGATAGGAGTGAATGGAGGCATATGGTTTTAATACTTGACGTGCTGTTGGAGTGTGAGCAAAGTAACATTTATGAAGGGATTCAGGGAAACCGGCAGGCCGGACTTGAGTTCTGGAGATGGGAAGTACAGTGCCGGCACTCTGAAGGAGGGGTGTTAATGTTGCAGTTTTATAACTGTAGTGTAAAGCACCCTTCTGGCAAGACAGTGATGGAGTGAATGATGATGAAAGTTTTCTTTTCGGGCCACCCTGCCTTGGTGGGAATCGGCCGATGTGTTAATAAAAAAAAAAAAACAGTGGA
>WNWK01020080.1:25201-36555 GCA_009830355.1 Cherax destructor | reverse complement strand
TTCTTCAGCCCCACATTTGTCCAAACTTGCAGCCCTCTCATGCCTTACACACAGTGTATGCTACTTCGCTTTGAATCTGTCGAACCAGGTTTTGCTGGCCTTAAATTCACTAACAACAGCACTCGTTCCAGGCATTTTCTTTCGAGATCCGCATGCCATTGCCTTTTCGCAAATTATCGCCCACAACACTATCTCCCGCTAACTGTTTTTGGTTGATCCACACCTAACAACTTCTCAACATCTTCGATTGTTTGCGATCTCTGTTTCGTTAGCACATTTATCCCTTTTGCAACATCAGCTTCCTTGATTTCTTTTCTTTGCCAGGATGGAACTGATCGTTGATTTGGACTTCCCATACATCCTGGCGAGCTCGGCTACATGTACGCCACTTTTATATTTTTCTACGAGTTCTTTCTTGAATTCTATCATGTTTTTCACCTTCTTTACCAAAAGGGCTAGCACTGAACTTTCTTTGGCCCCACTGTGGCTTATTTAGCAGTCACAAGCACCAAAAACAATGGATTATTACGAAATGTTTCGGATGAACACGCGAAGTAATGCTCACTGAACGAGTAACAAAGGCAGACTGAGTCACAAACGTATGAGCGGCTGTGTACCGCGGGCAGGCGGACGTGTCTGGTACGGACGATTTCCGAGCGGATGTACAAAAACGGAAAATTTTGCCTAAAAAAGTAGTCGAAAACTGAATTGTACGATAACCGGACCGGACGAAAACCAGGGTTCCACTGTATTAATAAAAGAGATGACTATTTGGATTTTCAAGGATTTAGAAGGACAGGTGATAAACATTCTGGTGAAGTATAAGAGATGTGAAATTAATAATGCATTAGTAACATCACTAGAACTTGGTCCAAATTTTCATAAAGAATTCTGCTGATTCTGGAAAATAGCAGACAAAAAAAAAAGTAGAATGGGGAAATACTAGAAATCATATATCAAAGATTTTTTGCATTTAGAATAACAGGAACCTTAATAGAAAACACTGAAATAGTGTATATTTGAAATGCAAGAAGCATTTTAACCATTACCAACACATAGTTTTGTAAAATGGATTACAAATAATTTACTCCAGTGCTGGAATACTGGAATGAAGCTGTGATGGAAATGATTCATCATTATCTGGTACTCACATCTTGTATCATTATCTGAATCCTCCTTTATTTCAATAACGTCTTGCTTAAAATTAATGTCTGATCCTAATCCACTAGATTCATAACTCTCTGAACTCAAGGTCTGATTATTACAGCTTTCCATTAGCTCAAGAGACATTGGATCCATTTTGATGTCACTATCTGAAAGAAGAAAAGTTTATTTCAGTAAACATTAATTACAATACATTTTATTGGATCAAGTGTCCTGTAGCTCGATCGCTAGCGCACTCAGCTCACACACTAAGGTCTGGGGGTCAATCCCCAATACAGCTGGAAACATTAGGATGTGTTTCCTTAAGGCACCTGTTGTCCATGTTCACCTATCAGTAGAATAGGTACCTGGGTGTTAGTCGACTGGTGTGGGTTGCATCTTGGGACAAAACTGACTTAATTTCCCTGAAATGCTCTGCATAAGAAGCAGCTTTCTATATAGTAGTATGTCATTGATGTCAGTTAGGCCTGTATACCTTGTACATGTACTAATAGAAATTAAAGTTTATTATTATTAAGTGAAGTAGAATGATACCTATGAAACAAGGAACATGGAAATGATGCAATTAGGTAATACGTATGTCATTTGTCCTTATCAATACCCATCTTTTTGGCCTTACAGAAATTTACCTATGCATGTCTGGGAAGACATGATAAGCCTCCTAACACCTGCTACTCATGTTCACCTACCCACAAATAAATTACTGGACTTTAGGCGTGCACATGCATGTGCACATTTGTTAAGTAAAAGGACACAAATGCAACTAATGTGACATTTTATTGTGGCAACGTTTCACTCTCCAGGAGCTTTGTCAAGCCGTTACAAACAATACATGGACACAGAGGGCATATATAGGCTCAGAGTGAGGTGTAATACTAGTGGTGGTAGAAGTAGTTGTGATATAAGTTGTAGTAGTAGTAGTAATACAATAAGGTAGAACAATCAACTTCCACATGAGTAAAAGGTGATAAAAGGAATTACTTGGGTAGTATAAAAATAGGTTAGACAAATATTTCTGTTGGAGGTTGGAATAGAGAAGGCCTGTAGCAGAGTTCCACATCTGCGATGTGCTTGTGTAGTATTAGCAGGAGAGACTATGTGATGGTAGGGTTTACTGTTTTCAGGAGATTCTGCTAAGACTTCAGAGATGGTGAAGCTGCCTTTGTTTGTTTAATGTGTTAGAAACAGCGATAAGTGCTGATTCAAGGCACTTGTCTGCGAAATTAGTTTCTTTTATTACTAATCGGCTCTTTGAATTTCATGAGATGATTGGTGGAATTCGGTGTTGATGCAGGCGTTGCTCAGGTTATCGTTCCTACATGATTAATGTGTTCATTGAGGTGTGTTTCAAGGTCTTCTGCTGTTTCTCCTACATAATCTTGTCGCAGCCTCCACTAGGTAACCCTGCGTTGACTGGTTCATGGTGCTTGGATTTTGTCCTGGTTATAATTCTTCCCAACAGTCATCGCTTCCAGCACTTCTATAAAGGATTTAACAATGACAAAATCCAAACACCATGAGCCAGTCAACGCAGGGGTTTACACTATACCCTGTGGAGGCTGCGACAGGATTAATGTAGGAGAAACAGCAAGAAACCTCGAAACACGCCTCAATGAACACATTAATGCATGTAGGAACAATAACCTGAACAACGCCTGCGTACAACACCGAAATTCCACTAATCATCTCATGAAATTCAAAGACGCCCGATTAGTAATCAAAGAAACTAATTTCCGCAGACGCAAGTGCCTTGAATCAGCACTTATCGCTGTTTCTAACACAATTAAACAAAACAAAGGCAGCTTCACCATCTCTGAAGTCTTAGCAAGAATCCTCCTGAAAACAGTAAACCCTACCATCACATACGTAGTCTCTCCTGCTAATACTACACAAGCACATCGCAGATGTGGAACACTGCTACAGGCCTTCTCTATTCCAACCTCCAATAGAAATATTTGTCTAACCTATTTTTATACTACAGTGGACCCCCGAGTTTCGGTCACCTCGGAAATCGAACAATTATGTAAGTTTAATATTGTAAGTGCTTTTGTATGTGTATTTTTGGGGGTCTGAAAGGACTAATCTAATTAACATTTTTCCTTAAGGGAACAAATTCGTTCGGTAATGGCACTTGAACAGCCTTCTGGAATGAATTATGACCAAAACTCGGGGGTCCACTGTACCAGAGAAATGGCTTTTATCACCTTTTACTCATGTGCAAGTTGATTGTTCTACCTTATTATATTACTACTACTACTACACGAACTTATATCACTACTACTTCTACCACCACTAGTATTACACCTCATTCTGAGCCTATATATACCCTCTGTGTCCATGTATTGTTTGTAACAGCTTGACAAAGCTCCTGGAGATCGAAACATTGCCACAATAAAATGTCACATTAGTTGCATTTGTGTCCTTTTATTTAACATATTGTCGGTAATTCTACCAATATTAATACATGTGCACATTTGTTCGTTCACACAAATAATGAGAATGCTTAACATTATTATTCAAAATATAAAATTGTGAAATGTACATGTTCCTCACATAATCTAGTATTTCATAGGATTACCCTTCCTCTTGATGCACTCCTTAAGTCTCCTAGGCACTGATAAGGCTAAATTATTAAGGATATTAGTCAATACTCTCCATGGGGAAGTGGAACAGAATTCTTCCTCCGTAAGCCATGCGTGTCGTAAGAGGCGACTAAAATGCCGGGAGCAAGGGGCTAGTAACCCCTTCTCCTGAATATATTACAGTACTAAATGTAAAAGGAGAAACTTTCCTTTTTCCTTTTGGGCCACCCTGCCTCGGTGGGAAACGGCCGACGTGTTGAAAGAAAGAAAGAATTAGTCAATACTCTCCCACCTCTGCCTAATGGCACTCGCAAGTTTGGGGATAATGGACAAATCCATGCCATGAAGCTTACACTTTATAAAGTTCCACATGTTCCTTATCAGATTAAAGTTCAGTGAGTTCCCAGGATAATAATTAAAGACTGAAATTTCACAATCAAAACTGTCAGCAAATAGTCTGTTCAAAGCGTATGCATATTTATGATGTCTACTGTATATATTATCAAATTTTATATTATATTTTTTAACTCAATTGCTGTCTGCACATATAAATATAAGGCTAATAATATATAATCACAACTTAGCTAAATGATACTAACCAAACACTGGTGAGTTATCGCAGCTTGTTAGTGGTGTCTGGGGATCCTCGTCAGTTGCAAACTTGTTAGTATTTCCATCCTCAAACTCCAGTCTCTTAGCAACAGTATGCAGTGTTTCTGCACCTGTTGTTGGTATGTCAACTCTTCCTAAAGAAGAGAACTTTTTCTAAAATTACTATATTCATGAGCAAAGGAAAGTTTCTGATCTACAATAATCATTACAAATGGCACCAAACTCATAAGGGTCATTAGTTCTACATGACTAACTGAAGAGCACACACCATAATAGTAGTAGGGATAAGACATACAGGAGAATAAGACAAACAAGAAATTATTGTGTTAGACATTTAAGTAGCGAGCAAAAAGAAAAGGGGTATAAGGAAGACCAAATACCACCTGCAGAAATTAATGAGGGGTGCATTATGACAGTGGAGTGTGAACAGAAAGCGTGAAAGCAATACTGAAATACAGTAGGCCCTCAATTAGCACGGTAGTTACGTTCCTGAAAACGTTGTGTTAGCTAAAATCGTGTTAGATAATTAAAAGAACTTATGGAAAAATAGGGTTACGTTCCTGAGAGTCCCCAAAAAGCCAAACAAGTATTTTTTTGACCAACAGATCTTACAAATATAAGAGAGAATATGTAATTGTAGTTCATTATCGTGATGTATTATGTTGTTTTTACTGCTTAAGACTACAAATGTAACAGAAATAATAGTATTTACCTTAAATTGTGGGTGCTGATGTTTGTGGATGATTGTGAAGAGAGTGAAGAGTTATGCTGTGGCCCTACTGGGCTGAGGTGGATAGTAGAGATTCTGGAACTGAAGTCGATGGTTGTACTGAGTGTCTCTAACTTTAATAAAGTCATTCAGTAAGTCAGTTAAGTCATTCAGTATCATTCAGTAAGTCAGTCAGTCAAGTCATTCAGTAAGTCAGTCAGTCAAGTCATTCAGTAAGTCAGTCAGTCAAGTCATTCATTAAGTCAGTCAGTCAAGTCATTCATTAAGTCAGTCAGTCAAGTCATTCATTAAGTCAGTCAGTCAGTCAAGTCAGTAAGTCAGTCAAGTCAGTAAGTCAGTCAAGTCATTCAGTAAGTCAGTCAAGACATTCAGTAACTCAGTCAAGACATTCAGTAAGTCAGTCAAGTCATTCAGTAAGTCAGTCAAGACATTCAGTAAGTCAGTAAGGTCATTCAGTAAGTCAGTCAGTCAGTCAAGTTATTCAGTAAGTCAGTCAGTCAAGTTATTCAGTAAGTCAGTCAGTCAAGTCATTCAGTAAGTCAGTCCGTCAAGACATTCAGTAGGTCAGTCAGTAAGTCAAGTCATTCAGTAAGTCAGTCAGCCAGTCAAGTCATTCAGTCAATCAGTCAAGTCATTCAGTAAGTCAAGTCATTCAGTCAAGTCATTCAGTAAGTCAAGTCATTTAGTAAGTCAGTCAAGTCCTTCAGTAAGTCAGTCAAGTCATTCAGTAAGTCAGTCAAGTCATTCAGTAAGTCAGTCAAGTCATTCAGTAAGTCAGTCAAGTCATTCAGTAAGTCAGTCAAGTCATTCAGTAAGTCAGTCAAGTCATTCAGTAAGTCAGTCAAGTCATTCAGTAAGTCAGTCCAGTCAGTCAGTAAGTTAGTCACACAAACTTATGTTTACATCTTTTTATGTGTACAAAGAAACACTTCATTCGCCACAGGTTACGTCTTGTCTAATATCTTTGTTTTCTTTGTTAATTCTAAGACTTAATAAATGCTTATACCTTTTCTTGCCACTTTGAGCAACACTGGTATGCCTACTGGGTGACATGAGTGTAGCAGATACAAGATATAGTAATTTAAAGATCAAAACACAATTCACTCTCTTATTCTTCACAAACACAGCTGGCTTGTAGCAGAGGACTTTTTTGATGCGTATGAAATACGAATGGTTGGATGGTGGGTTGTTGTAGGGGGTAGCATGGGAAGGCGGGTGGTCTCCCCGCTGTTCCCTAACATTAGCGCCGGCCGCTTGAGGGAATGGTTATTTGTTTTTCTTCCTGCAAACTGTAAGTAAGTTTATTCAGGTATACACAGATACAGTTACATTGATTATCATACATAGCAGCATATGTAGAGAACCTAGAATAATCCAAAAAGTCAGTGACTTATTTCCGTTCTGTGACTTTTTGGGTTATCCTAGGTTCTCTACACATATCTGCTATTATGATATCTATGTAACTGTATCTCTGTACCTGAATAAGCTACCACATTTGTGGGAAGGAAAAACAAATTCCCTTTCCTCAAAGCATGAGGATTCTTAGAGCGTAAATAACCATGGGCTTACACTTGAAATCACCTGATTCATTACGAAAAGGAGCAAGGTGAAGCAATCCTTTGCTGTCTTGAAGCCTGGTGCACTTTTCTCTTGCTGACTGATATAAGTTCATGTTGGCATTTTCTTCCAGAAAACACTTGTCTCGTCAGCATTAAACACTTGATGTGGCTCATAGCCACCCTCAGTAGGACCGCCACTGACTCGATGGTTTAACCTACCGCAGGCGACCGCGCGCTCAAAATTTTTCCCCTCCAGCGAATCGCGTAATATAAAGTAAGACAGAAAGCAGGATAGCAGATGAAAAAGGGGCTTTAGGAAAGGTAGGAGTGTGTAGACCAAGTGTTTACAGTGAAACATATAGGTGAACAGTATTTGGATAAGGGTAAAGAGGTTTTGTGGCATTTATGGATTTGTAAAAGGCGTATGATAGGGTGGATAGGGGGCAATGTGGCAGATGTTGCAGGTGTATGGAATAGGAGGTAGGTTACTGAAAAACAGTGAAGAGTTTTTATGAGGATAGTGAGGCTCAGGTTAGAGTGTGAAGGAGGGAGGACTATTTCCCAGTAAAGTGGGCCTTAGACAAGGATGTGTGATGTCACCGTGGTTGTTCAATATATTTATATATGGGGTTGTAAGAGAAGTGAATGCGGGTCTTGGCAAGAGGTGTGAGGTTAAAGATAAAGAATCAAATACAAAGTGGGAGTTGTCACAGTTGCTTTTGCTGATGACACTGTGCTTTTGGGAGATTCTGAAGAAGTTGGTGGATGAATTTGGTAGGGTGTGTAAAAGAAGAAAATTGAAAGTGAATATAGGAAAGAGTAAGGTGATGAGGATAACAAAAGATTAGGTGACGAAGATTAGATATCAGGTGGAGGAGAGAGTATGGAGGGGGTGAATGTATTCAGATATTTGAAGTGGACATGTCAGCAGATGGGTCTAAGAAAGGATGAGGTGAATCATAGAATTGATGAGGGGAAAAGGGTGAGTGGAGCACTTGAGTCTGTGGAGACAAAGAACTTTGTTCATGGAAGTAAGAGGGAAAGTATGAGTGTATAGTTATACCAACACTCTTATATGGGTGTGAAGCATGGGTGATGAATGTTGCAACGAGGAGAAGGCTGGAGGCAGTGGAGATGTCATGTCTGAGGTCAATGTGTGGTGTGAATATAATGCAGAATTCGGAGTTTGGAAAGTAGGAGGAGGTGCGGGATTACCAAAACTATTATCCAGAGAGCTGAGGAGGGGTTGTTGAGGTGGTTCGGACATGTAGAGAGAATGTAACGAGACAGAATGACTTCAAGAGTGTATAAATCTGTAGTGGAGGAAGGCGAGGTAGGGGTCGGCCTAGGAAAGGCTGGAGGGAGGGTAAGGAGGTTTGTGTGCGAGGGCTTGGACTTCCAGCAAGCATGTGTGAGCGTATTTGATAGGAGTGAATGGAGACAAATGGTTTTAATACTTGCGTGCTGTTGGAGTGTGAGCAAGTAACATTTATGAAGGGATTCAGGAAACCGGCAGGCCAGACTTGAGTCTTGGAGATGGGAAGTACAATGTCTGCACTCTGAAGGAGGGTGTTAATGTTGCAGTTTTATAACTGTAGTGTAAAGCACCCCTCTGGCAAGACAGTGATGGAGTGAATGATGATGAAAGTTTTTCTTTTTCGGGCCCCCCTGCCTTGGTGGGAATCGGCCGATGTGTTAATAAAATAAATAAAATTTTATGCTTTTGAATATTGGTTGATTATGCTGTCTAGAGTGGGAATTTATCATTCTGACTGCAGCCTTTTGCTGGGTTATGATTGATCTAAGGTGATTTAATGTTGTTGATCCCCATGCACAAATTCCATAGGTGAGATAAGGGTAGATGAGTGAATGATACAGTGCAAGGAGAGCTGATTGAGGCACATAGTAGCGTATCTTTGTTAGTATGCCTACTGTCTTTGATATTTTCTTGGAAATTTGTTGTATGTGTGTTTGGAATTTAAGGCTACTGTCAATGTGGATTCCTAGGAATTTCCTTCTGTGAGTCTTGTGATGGGTGAACCATTGAAGTAGGTCTTGTCAGTATTGAGTAAGCTTATTAGTCATTATCCAGGTTGATATTTTCTGTAATTCAGCATTTACAATGTTGGCCAGTATGACTGGGTTTGGGTGAGAGAAGACATATGTAGTGTCATCTGCAAACAATATGGGTTTGATGAGTTGTGATGTATTCGGTAGGTTATTGATGTAGATGAGGAATAGAAGTGGTTCTAGGACACTTTCTTTTGGGACCCCAACTGTAATTTGTTGTGTGGAAGAGTTAGCTCCATTTGTGTATATGTATTGGCTTCTGTTACTAAGGTATGACTTTAGGTAGTTGAGTAAGTGCCCTCTTATACCGTAGTGTGATAATTTTGTGAGCAGTAAATCATGGTCGACTGTATCGAAAGTTTTGTGTAAATCAATGAAGATTCCCAGTGGGACTTCTTTCTTCTCAAGTGCAGTGTATATTAGCTCTAGCATGTGTATAATAGCATCATTTGTGCTCTTGTTAGTCCTGAATCCAAACTGACAAGGGTTGAGTACGTTGTGGGAGACGAGGTAGGAATAGATCTGTCTATGAATTAATTTTTCAAAGATTTTAGAAAGCAGAGGTAAGTTAGATATTGGTCTATAATTATTCAAGTCTTGTTGATCACCTCCTTTGTGGATCGGGGTGACCCTCGCTATTTTGAGAATTGATGGGTAGGTAGAGGCTTTAATGGATTTGTTGAAGAGTGTTGCAATAATAGGTGACAGTACCTCAGATTGATGGGATAAAGATAGAAATGTTAAAAGCAGGTGGGGATATAATTTTGGAGTGGTTGGTGCTATTATTTAATAAATGTATGGAAGAGGGTAAGGTACCTAGGGATTGGCAGAGAGCGTGTATTGTTCCTTTGTATAAAGGCAAAGGGGACAAAGAGAGTGCAAAATTATGGGGAATAAGTCTGTTGAGTGTACCTGGTAAAGTGTATGGTAGAGTTATTATTGAAAGAATTAAGAGTAAAACAGAAAGCAGGATAGCAGATGAACAAGGGGCTTTAGGAAAGGTAGGGGGTGTGTAGACCAAGTGTTTACAGTGAAACATATAGGTGAACAGTATTTGGATAAGGGTAAAGATGTTTTTGTGGCATTTATGGATTTGGAAAAGGCGTATGATAGGGTAGATAGGGGGCAATGTGGCAGATGTTGCAGGTGTATGGAATAGGAGGAAGGTTACTGAAAGCAGTGAAGAGTTTTTATGAGGATAGTGAGGCTCAGGTTAGAGTGTGTAGGAGGGAAGGGACTATTTCCCAGTAAAAGTGGGCCTTAGACAAGGATGTGTGATGTCACCGTGGTTGTTCAATATATTTATAGATGGGGTTGTAAGAGAAGTGAATGCGAGGGTCTTGGCAAGAGGTGTTGGGCTAAAAGATAAAAGCAAATACAAAGTGGGAGTTGTCACAGTTGCTTTTGCTGATGACACTGTGCTTTGGGAGATTCTGAAGAGAAGCTGCAGAGGTTGGTGGATGAATTTGGTAGGGTGTGTAAAAGAAGAAAATTGAAAGTGAATATAGGAAAGAGTAAGGTGATGAGAATAACAAAAAGAATAGGTGGCGAAAGATTGGATATCAGATTGGAGGAGAGAGTATGGAGGTGGTGAATGTATTCAGATATTTGGGAGTGGACATGTCGGCGGATGGGTCTATGAAGGATGAGGTGAATCATAGAATTGATGAGGGAAAAGGGTGAGTGGAGCACTTGAGGTCTGTGGAGACAAAGAACCTTGTCCATGGAAGTAAAGGGGAATGTATGAGAGTATGTTATACCAACGCTCTTATATGGGTGTGAAGCATGGGTGATGAATGTTGCAACGAGGAGAAGGCTGGAGGCAGTGGAGATGTCATGTCTGAGGTCAATGTGTGGTGTGAATATAATGCAGAGTCGGAGTTTGGAAATTAGGAGGAGGTGCAGGATTACCAAAACGATTGTCCAGAGAGCTGAGGAGGGGTTGTTGAGGTGGTTTGGACATGTAGAGAGAATGGACGAGACAGAGTGACTTAGAGTGTATAAATCTGTAGTGGAGGGAAGGCGGGGTAGGGTCGGCCTAGGAAAGGTTGGAGGGAGGGGGAAAGGAAGTTTTGTGTGCGAGGGCTTGGATTTCCAGCAAGCATGTGTGAGCGTATTTGATAGGAGTGAATGGAGGCATATGGTTTTAATACGACGTGCTGTTGGAGTGTGAGCAAAGTAACATTTATGAAGGGATTCAGGAACCGGCAGGCCGGACTTGAGTTCTGGAGATGGGAAGTACAGTGCCGGCACTCTGAAGGAGGGTGTAAATGTTGCAGTTTTATAACTGTAGTGTAAAGCACCCTTCTGGCAAGACAGTGATGGAGTGAATGATGATGAAGTTTTCTTTTCGGGCCACCCTGCCTTGGTGGGAATCGGCCGATGTGTTAATAAAAATAAAAAAAAAATAGTACCTCAGAAGCTTTTTGTACATAAAAGATGGTAAGCTGTTTATGTCTCCTGCCTTGTTTTAACCCTTTGACTGTCGAAGGCCCCTTTCTGAAACCGTCATTCTATGTGGGAAATATTTGAAAAAAAAAAAAATTATTTTTCTTATCAAAATGTTAAGATTATTTTTCTGATTGTTTAAATCCCCCAAAAAAATTTGTGATCAGTACTTACGGAGATATAGAGGCA
>WNWK01020080.1:0-25101 GCA_009830355.1 Cherax destructor | reverse complement strand
ATTCACCCTAAATGTCATCAAGCAGATAGGAGAAAGTATGGTACCACACCTATACCTGCCACTCCACAGCGACCTGTCACCCCACAACAGCGACCTGTCACTCCACAACAGCGACCTGTCACCCACAACCAGAGGGGAAAGTGCCCAACCGAATTATCCTAACTGTCAATGCCTGATACCATTACCATCTACTCCAAAGAAGAAGTACTCTCAGAAAAAGTGTGTTGTGTGTGCTTACAGTACACAGCGACCCCAAGTGCGAAAAGACACACGATTCATGTGTCAGCAATGTGGAGTGGCACTCTGTATGAATCCATGCTTCTTTGAGTATCATACAGTGGTGGACTTCTAGAAACATAAATAGGACCTGTAAATACCTTGATATATATGTAAACAATAGTGATTGAAACAGGTGTACAAATTTATTTATCAGTGTGAACATGTGTGTTGTGACAGTATGATTACTAATTCAGTATTAAATATTTATGTCTAAACAAGAATTGGCAATGAAATGAATAGATCTGCATCAAAACATTATTATCATAGGATGAAAACAACAGAAAATGGAAAAAAACGATAAATGTTTCTTGTTTCTGCAAGCGGCAGTGCTCCATGTTGCCGACACCACATCATTTAGCACCAACTTCACGGGCTTATATCTCGGTAAGTACTGGCAGTAAAATGTTTTTTTAGCCTATCCTATTTATAAAAATGTGCTCTTTCATTTTTAGAAAAAAATAAAGATTTTTTTTTTTTCAAAATATTCGGTCACTTTCGCGAGTGAACGTATATCTATGTGTGGACAGTTTAAGGGTTAAGGAAGTAAATTCATTCGGTAATGGCACTTGAGCAGCATTCTGGAACGATTTTGGCGAAAACCGAGGGACCACTGTATAAGCATTTAAGTCTCAGAATTAATGAAGAAAAGATATTAGACAGGAGATAACCTGTGGCCGCAATGAAGTGTTACTTTGTACACATAAAAAGTGGTAAGCATGTTTGTGTGACTGACTGAATGACTGACTGACTTACTGAATGACTGACTTACTGGCTTGACTGACTGACTTACTGACTGACTGAATGACTTACTACTGACTGACTGACTGAATACTGTGCTGACTTAATGACTGACTTACTGAATGACTTGACTGACTTACTGAATGACTTGACTGACTTACTGAATGACTTGACTGACTTACTGAATGACTTGACTGACTGACTGACTGAAGCTGACTTACTGACTGACTTGACTGACTTACTGACTGACTTGACTGACTTACTGAATGACTTGACTGACTTACTGAATGACTTGACTGACTTACTGAATGACTTGACTGACTTACTGACTGGCTTGATTGACTTACTGAATGACTTGACTGACTTACTGACTGACTGACTTGACTGACTTACTGACTGACTTGACTGACTGACTTGACTGACTTACTGAATGACTTGACTGACTTACTGAATGACTTGACTGACTTACTGAATGACTTGACTGACTTACTGACTGGCTTGATTGACTTACTGAATGATTTGAATGACTTGACTGACTTACTGAATGACTTGACTGACTTACTGAATGACTTGACTGACTTACTGAATGACTTGACTGACTTACTGAATGACTTGACTGACTTACTGAATGACTTGACTGACTTACTGACTGACTGACTTGACTGACTTACTGACTGACTTGACTGACTTACTGACTGACTTGACTGACTTACTGAATGACTTGACTGACTTACTGAATGACTTGACTGACTTACTGAATGACTTGACTGACTTACTGACTGGCTTGATTGACTTACTGAATGATTTGAATGACTTGACTGACTTACTGAATGACTTGACTGACTCGAGACTTAGACTTACTGAATGACTTAAAGTTAGACACTCAGTACAACCATCGACTTCAGTTCCAGAACCTCTACCATCCACCTCAGCTCAGTAAGGCCACTGCATACTCTCGACTCTCTTCACAATCATCCACAAACACCAGCACCCACAATTTAAGGTAAGAAATACTATTATTTCTGTTACATTTGTAGTCTTAAGCAGTAAAAACAACATACTACGTCACGATAATGAACTACAATTACATATTCACTTATATTTTTGTAAGATTTGTTGGTGTAAAAAGAAAAAAGTTGTTTGGCTTTTTGGGGGCTCCCAGGAACGTAACCCTATTTTTCCCGTAAGTTCTTCAGTTCATCTAACACGATTTTACCTAACACGGCATTTTCAGGAACGTAACTATTGTATTTCCATCTTTGACAAAGTTTCCTATGAGAACTTCCCTTCTTTGAAACAGGACCCATGTACAGGTTTAAACAGATTTTTCAACGACATTTTAATAAGTTAAGGTTTGGATGGTAATCATTTGGTTAAAAATTTGATATGCTGCAATGCGTATCACAAACAATGCTGGTTTGTTTTTGTTCATTGTGAAATAAGAATGTACAGTATAAAAGTTTAAGCATGCCTCGTGAGGATATTTCTTGGATCAGATTGAATGCCTTGCATTCCCCAGGTACTGTATATCCCATATGGATGTAGCACTTCCCCATGAATACAAAAATAATTGTCTCATTATATACAAAAGTAGAACAGCAGTTGCAAAAGTTTACAAAAGGCACAAGCAACAAGGACAGAGAATAAAATGCTAGTCAAGAAAGACAGAATAGATGCCATGGAAAAACTGGCAGCAACAAGTTATGAGAGAATGTGAGTGTAGCCAGAGAAAGGTCTCCTTATACCTGCTGTTCATATCCAATTACCAGTTTATAAGTACCTAAGAAATTAGTTAGTTGTTGAGTTACATCTGAGAGGACTCCAACAGAAATATGTCATACCCCTTGGCATTGTTTTGTTTTCCTTAGTTAATATTTATCTTGGATTACAAACCCTAGGAATATTTTAATTTTATATCATTCCCCATTTAGTGTTTTCATTAGTGACCAAGGCTAGTTACTCTGCTTTTAAAACAGTATTCATCATATCATTACTTCAATACTTACAAAGTACTAATCATGTGAAATATTTTTAAGTACAAATGAAGTCAAAAAGTGAAAACTCTCCAAACCATCATTAACCTATTCAGGGTTTTGGCCGTACTAGTACGGCTTACGCACCAGGGTTTCTGACATACTAGTACGCCTAAATTCTAGCACCCTCAAATCAAGCGGAAACAGGCTGGTAGGCCTAGATGTTAGAATAGGTCTGTGCGGTCAATGTGAACAGTATAAAAAAAATCCTGCACCACACAGTGCGTAATAAGGAAAAAAAACTCTGACCGTGTTTTTGGTTTAAAACAGCGACTTTGCAGTCTATTTTCGTATGGTATTTATGGTTGTATTCTCGTTTTCTTGGTCTCATTTGATATAATGGAAGATATATTACAGAAATAGAGATAATTTTGATTGGTTTCACGATGACAAGTACCTTGAAACTGAGCGCAAAGTAGCGAAAATGTTCAATTTTTGCCGATGTTCAAGAGTAAACAAATCACGCCATGCGTCCAATACACATCAACTGGCGAGTCTAATATTCTTGCACAAGTGCGCTGATATTATTTATATCATTTTTATAATGATGCAATAGTATACATAACAGAAAATCTTCTATTTTTTGTGAGAATAAAAAATTCAAAATGGAAAGCAAAAGAAATGTAAGAGGAGCCTGGAAACATGACTAATGAACAGAACATAAGAAGGGAGGAACACTGCAGCAGGCCTGTTGGCCCATACTAGACAAGTCCTTCACATTCCATCCCACTAATAAAATATTTGTTCAACAGAATCTTCAATGATACCCAAGAAATAAGCTTTGATAATTCTATTTACTCATGTGCAATTCCCACTCAAATCCAGCCCCTCTCACTCATGAATTTATCCAACCTAAATTTGAAACTACCCAAGGTCCTTGCTTCAATAACCCTACTAGGCAGACTGTTATAACTATAACAATGAACGACCGCCGATTTTTAAGCCAAAGGACGAAAATCAAGCCAATATTTTGGCGAAAAAAGTTGCCGATTTTCAAATTTGTCGATATTCAAGGGGGACGATTTTCAAGGGTCCACTGTAATGTAAATTAGATTAATCCATTTCAGACCCCCAAAAATACACTTACATAATTGTTCGAGTTGGGAGCTGTTCATATGCCGAGGTACCACTGTATGTGTATTCTTTTTTCAACACGTCGGTCATCACCCACCGAGGCAGGGAGACCCAGTAAAGAAGCACTTTCACCATATATTCACTCCAAAAACAGCCAATATCCCAAACCCTTCCTCCAAAGTGCAGGCACTGTACCTCCCACCTCCAAGACTCAGGACTAGAAATATTATTAGACAGGACCTGATCCTAAAGCAAGTAACACTAAGCAGAGCCAATTTTTGTTTATAACATGTTAGTCGTCTCACAATTAGGCAGGGTGACCTGAAAAACAAACGCTTTCACTGTCCTTCACACTATCACCATCTTGCCAGAGACACGCAGATACAATAGTTTAGACGTCACTAAACAGCAAAAACCCCAACCCCTCCTTTAGATGCAGGCATTGTACTTCCCACCTCTGGACAACCAGTTTCCCTGAATCCCCTCACAAATTATTACCCCGCCCACACTCCAACAGCTCGCCAAGTCCCAAACACCATTCATCTCCACTCCTATTTAACACACACAAATGCCTGCTGTATGTCCAAACCCCTTGGACACAAAACCCCCTTTAGCCCCTCCCTCCAACCTTTCCTAGGACGACCCATACCCCACCTTCCTGCCACTGCAGATTCCTACACCCTCCAAGTTGTCCTATTTGCTCCATCTTCTCTAAATGACCAAACCACCTCAACAACCCCTCCTCAGCCCTTTAAATAATACTTCCAGTAACTCCACACTTCCTCCTAATTTTCACACTACGAATTCTCTGCATAATATTTACTCCACACATTACTCTTAGACACGACATTTCTACTGCCTGGATCCAGCCTCCTCCTTGCTCTAACATTCACAACCCATGCTTCACACTCATATAAGTGTTGGTACCACTATACTCTTATACATTTCCTTCTTTCCTCCATGGATAACTTTATTTGTTTCTACAGATACCTAAATGCACCACCCACCCTTTTTCCTTCATCAATTCTATGGTTTACCTCATTCTTCATGTCCACTCATCCGCTGACACGTCCACTCCCAAATATCTGAACACATTCACTTTTTCCATACTACCTCCCTCCAATTTGATATCCAATTTTTTCTTACCTAACTTGTATGATACCCCTCATCATCTATGTTCACTTTGAACTTCCTTCCTTTACACACCCTCCCAAAAGCACAGTATCATCAGCAAAAAGTATGTGTGTCAACTCCCATTTTGTATTTGATTCCCCATAATTAAATCCCACCCCTCTCCCCAATTCCCTAGCATTTACTTCTTTTACAACCCCATCTATAAATATGTTAAACAATCATGGTGACATTACACACCCATGTCTAAGGCCTACTTTTATTGGAAAGTAATCTCCCTCTCTCCTACACACACTAACCTGAGCCTATTTTCATAAAAACTCTTTACAGCATTTGGTAATTTACTACCTATTCCATACACTGCAACATCTGCCACATTGCTCCCCTATCTACCCTATCATATGCCTTTTCTAAATCCATAAATGAAATGATAACATCCCCCTACCTTTATCTAAATATTGTTCACTTATACAGTGGACCCTTGGTTAACGAAAGGTTTAGTCAACGAAAAAATCAGTTACCTAAAGCTTTTTTCGGTATCAGTTAGCGAAACGTATTAGACCTGCCTGCCTGCTCCGCGCCTGGCCTGCAGAGAAGATGTTATTTTAGTGCCAGGAATGTCTGTCTCGTTAATTCTGGAACCTATTTTGAAATTGCATCTTTTAAAATTTGTGTGAAATTGGCCAAATTGCCAATTTGTGACCACTTTATTGGGTAGTTCAAATCGGTAAATTGGCGGTTTCTTGTACTCAATTAAGAGAACAAATGAAATTCTAGCAAAATAGCTAAAATTTTGGTAGACTGAAACATTGGAATTGGCCGAAAATAGGGCTCAAAGTGGGCAAAATCGCCAATGCGTAAACATCGTCGATACCGCTAACATTGCGAGAGCATAATTTCGTTAGTTTTTCATCAAATTTCATACTTTTGGTGTCATTATGATCGGAAAAGGATTTTCTATCATTTCATAAGATTTGTTTTTTCCGAAAAAATTGCGACCCTGAGAACGAGTTTGGGAGAGGGCCTGTCGACCCTGAAAGGGTTATATAATTTTAACCCGTTACCTGTCCAAACGTAGATCTACGTTCTCTCGCCCAGCGCTCCAAATATTAACCCTTTCAGGGTTATTGACGTACTAGTACGGCTTACGCCCTGGGGTTATTGACGTACTAGTACGCCTAAATTCTAGCACCCTCAAATCAAGCAGAAACAGGCTGTTAGGCCTAGATGTGATAGAATGGGTCTGTGCGGTCAGTGTGCGCAGTATAAAAAAATTCCTGCACCACACAGTGCATAATGAGGAAAAAAAAACTCTGACCGTGTTTTTGGTTTAAAACAGCGACTTTGCAGTCTATTTTCGTATGGTATTTATTGATGTATTCTCGTTTTCTTGGTCTCATTTGATAGACTGGAAGATATATTACAGAAGTAGAGATGATTCTGATTGGTTTGACAAAGACAAGTACCTTGAAATTGAGCTCAAAGTAGCAAAAATGTTCGATTTTTGACGATGTTCAAGAGTAAACAAATCACACCATGCATCCAATACACATCAACTGGCGAGTCTAATATTCATGCACAAGTGCTCTAATATTATTTATACCATTTATACAATGATGCAGTTGTATACATAACAGTAAATCTTTTATTTTTTTGTGAGAATAAAAAATCAAAATGAAAAGCAAAAGTAATGTAAGAGGGGCCTGGAAACGTGACTAATGAACAGAGAAGACGTTATTTTAGTGCCAGGAATGTCTGCCTTGTTTATTCTGGACCCTATTTTGAAATTGGCATCGTTTGAAATTTGTGTGAAATTGGCCAAATTGCCATTTTCTGACCACTATTTTGGGTAGTTGTAATAGGTAAATAGGCGGTTTCTTGTACTCAATCGATAGAAGAAATGGAGTTCTAGCGAAATAGCTATAATTTTAGTTGCCTGAAATATTGGAATTTGCCGAAAATAGGGCTCAAAGTGGGCGAAATCGCCGATGCGTAAGTGTCATGGCTGCCGCTAACTTCGCGAAAGCATAATTCCGTTAGTTTTCGATCAAATTTCATAATTTTTGTGGCGTTATGATCGGAAAAAGATTCTCTATCATTTCATAAGAAAAAATATTTTTTTTTTTAAATTCTTGGACCCTGAGAACGAGTTTCGGAGACCCCCCTTGGACCCTGAAAGGGTTAAAAAAGAAAAAAAAAATTATTCTAAAAATAAACAGGGCTTTTTTCTACATGTAATAGAATAAAAAAATTAGGGTCAGTACTTACCAAGATATAAGACTGCGAAGCTGGCATTGGATGCTCACCTTATGGCAACATGGAGTCCTGCCACTTGCAGAAATGTTGCCGATATACATTTTTTTCCTCAATTTTTTTTAATTTATATAATTTTTATATTCTGATAATTACAATTTGTAGTAGTTCTTATGATTTCATAGCCAATCTTTGTTATGACACTAATATTAGGTACCAAAATACAGTGGACCCCCGAGTTTCCGCCATAATTCATTCCAGAAGGCTGTTCAAGTGCCATTACCGAAGGAATCTGTTTCCATAAGGAATAATGTAAAGTAGGTTAGTCCGTTTCAGACCCCCAAAAATACACTTACAAAAGAACTTACAATATACACTTACATAATTGTTTGAGTTTTGAGGTGGTCGAAACTCGGGGGTCCACTGTAGTACTCAAATAGTCACAGTAATGTTTTAAACATGCTGGAGTATATATGAAACTCATTAACTTTTTCAGGGTCCAGAGGGCAAATCTCAGAGTGACAGCCAGGGTCCAAGAATTTAAAAAAAAAAAAAAACTAATTTTTTTCTTTTGAAATGGTAGAAACTTTTTCTGAAGGTAATAAAACAAAAAGTATGAAATTTGATGGAAAATTGACGAAATTATGCTCTTGTGAATTTTGATGCGTTAGCGATATTTACGCATGAGCGATTTTGCCAAATTTGACTCCCATTTTAGGCCAATTACATTATTCTAGTCGACCAAATTCTTAGCTATTTCGCTAGTATTACTTCTATTTTATCAATTGAGCACAAGAAATCACCCAATCAACTGTTTTAAGTACCCAATAAAGTGATCAGAAATTGGTAATTTGGCCAATTTAACTCAAAGATCAAAATATTCCAATTTCAAAATAGGGTCCAGACATTTCCTCTGTTCATTAGTTACATTTTCAGGCTTTACAAATTAATTACATTTTTATTTTTTATTCACATAATGAATTTTTATTCACACCAAAAAATGGAAGATTTACTGTTATGCAATATTGTAATAATTGTATAAATAATATCACTACATTCGTGAACGTATATTAGTCCCACCAGCTGATGCGCATTAGACGCGTGATGTCATTTGTTTACTCTTGAACATCGGCAAAAATTTAAAATTTCCGCTACTTTGAGCTCAGTTTCAAGCCATTTTCAGTATTAAAATCAATCAAAATCATCTCTATTTCTGTAATATATCTTCCATTCTATCAAATGAAACCAAGAAATCGCAAATACAACTATAAAAACATATGAAAAAACACCGCAAAGTCCCTGTTTTAATCCAAAATTACGGTCTCTTATTTTTTCTCTCATTATGCACTGTGTGCTGCAGGATTTGTTTTATGTGGTGCACACTTACCACATAGATGTATTCTCTCATATCTAGGCCCAAATTTACTGCTCAAAGCTTATCTGAGTGAGCTGAGCTCATGGCGTAGATCTATGGTTTGGACCCTGGCTTCTAAGCCGTAGATCTATGGGACGGACCCAAAAAGGGTTAAAGTACAGTGGACCCTCGGTTAACGAAAGGTCCTGTTAACGAAAGTTTCGGAAAACGTAAGCTTTTTTCGTAATCGGTTAGCGAAAAAGTCCTCGGTTACCGAAAGGTATTAGACGCGTCCGCCTGCTCCGCGCAAGCGCAGGACGCCAGTGAAGCGTTGTTTACCATTGAGAGAACATTACCCAGCGCGCTCTTTCAAAGATTCACAATATATTTGGTGTATTTTTTGGTGGTTTTAGTTATTGCCACTGTGAAATAAGTCACCATGAGTCCAAAGAAGTTTCCTAGTGGCACCCCTGGGGTAAAGAGAGTGAGGAACACCATCGAACTGAAGAAGGAAATCATAGAAAAATATGAGAGTGGTGTACGTCTGAGTGATCTTGCCAGGATGTACAAGAAAACTCCATCTACTATCGGCACTATCCTGGCACAGAGAAATGAGATCAAGAAAGCTAATGTTGCAAAAGGGGTTAATTTGTTAACGAAACAAAGATCGAAAACAGTGGATGAGGTTGAGAAGTTGTTGTTGGTGTGGATCCATGAAAAACAGAGAGCGGGTGATAGTATTTCTATGGCGATAATTTGTGAAAAGGCAAGGAAGTTGCACGCAGATCTTGTGAAGACAATGCCTGCAACCAGTGGTGAGGAGAGTGATTTTAAAGCCAGCAAAGGCTGGTTTGAGAAGTTTAAGAAACGTAGTGGCATACACAATGTTGTGAGGCATGGTGAGGCAGCCAGCTCAGACAAGACGTGCAGCTGAAAAATTTGTGCTGGAATTCAAGGGGTTCGTAGAGGCTGAACAATTCCTCCCCCAACAAGTGTTTAATTGTGATGAAACAGGCCTGTTTTGGAAGAAAATGCCCAACAGGACCTACATTACTCAGGAGGAAAAGGCACAGCCAGGACACAAGCCTATGAAAGACAGGCTAACTCTTATGATGTGTGCCAATGCCAGTGGTGATTTTAAAGTGAAGCCTTTACTGGTGCATCACTATGAAAATCCCAGACCCTTCAGGAATCACGGTGTTGACAAGAATAAATTGTGTGTGCATTGGAAAGCTAACACCAAGGCATGGGTCACTACGGAGATTTTCAAGGAATGGATGACTGGAGTGTTTGGCCCTAGTGTGAAGAAATACCTCCTGGAAAATAAATTGCCACTCAAGTGCCTCCTGCTACTGGACAATGCTCCTGCTCATCCTCACAACTTGCAAGAGTTGTTGCCTGACAACATAAATTTCATCAAAGTGAAGTTCTTGCCTCCTAACACCACTCCTCTCCTCCAGCCCATGGACCAGCAGGTCATTTCCAACTTCAAGAAACTGTACACCAAAGCACTGTTTCAGGGTGCTTATTGACAATGACTCTGAATTGACCTAAGAGGTTCTGGAAAGAACACCTCAATATCGTGCATTGCATAGGCCTTATAGGTAAGGCTTGGAGAAGTGACTTCCAGGACTCTGAACTCTGCTTGGAGACCACTGTGGCGGATTGTGTCAAGAGGAATTTTGAAGTTTGAGGTGACCTGACCCTGCGGACCCTGTGCCTGTTGTGGAACATGTTGTAGAAGATATTGTGGAATTGGGGAACAGCCTGGGGTTGGAGGTGAGTGGTGAGGATGTGGAAGAGTTGGTGGAGGAGCACAGGGTACCTTTGAAGAGTTTCGAGAGTATCTACTCTCTGAGCCCGGCCATGGGCCAGAGCTAACAACTGAAGAGCTGCAAGAGCTTCATCTGGAACAGCAACAGACCACAGCTGAGGTTATTGCTTCACAGGAAGAGAGAGAGAGATAAGGAGGTGCCTTCTTCAGTGCTTAAGGAGATGTGTACAAAGTGGAATGAGTTGCAGACATTTGTTGAAAGATACCACCCTGAGCAAGCTGAAATGAGCCTTCTGTGCAGCCACTTCAGTGACAGAGCCATGTTGTACTTCAGAAAAGTGTTGAAGAGTCGCCAGAAACAGAGGACTGTGGACAGCTACTTCACCAGGCAGGGGTCTAGTGACTCTCAAGCTGGTCCTAGTGGCATTAAAAGACCAAGAAGGAAGTAACCCCAGAGAGGGACTTGTCACCTGAAGTCCTTTTGGAGGGATTCCCCTTCCAACCACTAACACCTGCTCCAATCATCATATACATATCTTCCAGATGCCTGCAAGTCTCTTCAATAAAGGTAAGTAAATGTTATTTTTTTTATTTTGAGTGATTATTTTTTGTGGAGAATTAATTGTATTTACATTATTTCTTATGGGAAATAAGGTTTCAGATAACGAAAGATTCAGATTAAGTAATAGCTCCTGGAACGGATTAATTTCGTTAACCGAGGGTCCACTGTATGGTGTAAGACGAGTGTCACTCCACTGCTGACAGTGCAGCAGTCGAGTGACATTTGATGATCGTGCACTGCCTTGGCTTTAGTTGTTTTCACTGTTACACATAAACATGTCTGTCTATCTGTTTGTCTGTCTGACTGTATCTGTCTGCTTGTCTCTCTTTCTGTCTCAGAGAGAGAGCTGCTCATGAACCAACAGGTATTACACATGATGCAGAGTCGTCATGTCTGATTCCTGAACAAGTGAAAATATGTATTACTTGCCAGTCATGCTTATTATGCCTTATATCTACAAGCACAGTATAGCACTTTGTCTGGATTTTTTTTGGGTTATCCTAGGTAATTTACACTATGTATAATAACTATATTTATGTATACCTGTCAGACAGAGACAGAGATAGATACAGACAGACAGATGGAGATAGAGACAGCCAAAGTCAATCAGACACCCAACCATCGGCAAGTCAGCCGTCCACCCGGCCAGCTGAACACGTATTACAAATGTTCCAGAAATGTTTCTTTTTACTTAGGGCATAGGTTATAGGACATTCAGGCAGGATGACACTACCAGTGGTATCAAAATTGAAAGGATGTTGCACAAATATTGCACATGGTTTATTATCGAGGTTTTTTATATTTCCTTGACCACTTGTAGCCACATACATCTCAAAGTCACTAAACTCAGGGTCTACATCACTTTCCTCTTAAAAGGGGAGTGTTAATACGACATGACATCATTGAGTCACTGGTGTCTGCCATGCTGTTTGCTCTAGCTGGCACTCAATTGAACTGGTGCTCCCACAAGGTACTAAGTGGTCCCAGATTTTTTTTTAATACTGTGCACACTGAGTGTTAAGACAATCGTGCCAAATTTGGAGGCAGGAAAAATAAAACGTTCATCTATGTTTGGAGCGCTAGCAGTAAGAACGTAGATCTATGTTTAGACAGTTAAGGGGTTAAGTGTATTAAAGGATAAAAAAGAATAAAGGATAAAGGTTTATTTCTTTGTAACGGTTACAATGTGTAATTACAATTTTGGTTTGCTAAGTACAAAGAAAGCCACTATCATGCCGGGGCATTTCAGGCAGACTAATCCTAATACAGTGGTACCCCGGTTTTCGGCCATACTTCGTTCCAGAATGCTGTTCAAGTGCCGTTACCGAAGGAATTTGTTACCATAAGGAATAATGTAAATTAGACTAGTCCTTTTAGACCCCAAAATATACACTTACATAACTGTTCGAGTTTGGAGCAGTACAAAATCCGGGGTCCATTGTACATAGTAAATACAGTGGAACCCCAGTGTTCGTGATTTATTCATTCCAGAATGCTGTTCAAGTGCCGTTACCAAACAAATTTATTCCCATAAGGAATAATGTAAATTAGACTAGTCCTTTTAGACCAAAAATATACACTTACAAAAGGACTTACAAAAATACACTTACATAATTGTTCAAGTTTGGAGCATCACGAAAACCGGGGGTCCACTGTACTTAAAACTAGATAAGATAACAGTACATAGTAACTACTTAAAGCTAGACAAGATAAAAGTGGTTAACTTCATTACAATCATATTTAATCTTAATACTAATGTGAGGTATTCAAGGTGGAAGTTTATTAGGAATATGTATAAAGTTCTAGTACGTACCAGAAAAGCTGGTAGGAATTGCAGCTGGATTAGTAGTGGATGTTACAGGAAGATTTGTGGTGAATGGTGAGGTAGCAACTGGGACCACAGCAGGAGTGGCACTAGTAAGACGTACGACAACCAGGTGCTGGTATTCACAGCTGGTGGTTGGACTACTCTGCATGGAACCACTGCTAACCTGTATATAGTTGGACAAAAATTAAGATATAGTAAACATTTTAATTACATCAGTTAACTTCTTTAAGTTTTATGTACAGAACCCATGCAGAATAACAGTTCATTTAACTTTATTTCTCTTAACCCTCTCATTGACTGTGCCACAGTACTATGGCTTTGAGCTCAGCTCACTCAGATAAGCTGTGAGTGGTAGTGGAAATGTTCAATTTTCGCTGATGTTCAAGAGTAAACAAATCATGTCACGCATCCAATATACATCCAACTCATGGGTCTAATATGCATTCATGAATGCGCTGATATTATTTATACAATTATTACAATATTGCATAAATGTATACCTGGAGAGGGTTTTGGGGATCAATGTCCCCATGACCCGGTCAGTGACCAGGCCTCCTGGTGGATCAGGGCATGATCAACCAGGCTGTTACTGTTAAATAACAAAAAAAGGCACAATACCGTGACTGGAACAATACACACACAACCCTCACATATAAAAAGAGAGGCGCTTACGACGACGTTTCGGCCCGACTTGGACCGTTTACAAAGTCACACTAACACAGAACAGGTGGAAGGAGTATTTATAGGCAGGCAGACAGGGGAAGGGTACAAGAGAGTGGGGTAATAATGGAGGTAGTAGTGGAAGTGGTAGTAGTAGTAGTGGAGACAATCATATTCTAGGAAAGGAGCACTGCAAAGAAGCTGGCGGCCCGCATGGGTTGGACGAGAACACAGAGGGAGGAAAAGACGAATAAAATAAAGAAGGACAAATACAAGGCAAAAGAAAAGAAAGAAAAGAAAACCCAGCTTCTTTGCAGTGCTCCTTTCCTAGAATATGACTGTCTCCACTACTACTACTACCACTTCCACTACTACTACTACCACTTCCACTACTACCTCCATTATTACCCCACTCTCTTGTACCCTCCCCCTGTCTGCCTGCCTATAAATACTCCTTCCACCTGTTCTGTGTGTTAGTGTGACTTTGTAAATGGTCCAAGTCGGGCCGAAACGTCGTCGTAAGCTCCTCTCTTTTTATATGTGCGGGTTGTGTGTGTACTGTTACTGTTGGCTGCAAGCAGACTGACACACAAACCACAGCCCAGCTGATCAGGTAAATCTTCTATTTTCTTTTGTGTGTGAATAAAAAATCAAAACGGAATTCATGGGAATGTAACTAATGAACAGAGGAAATGTTATTTTAGTGCCAGGAATGTCTGAATTGTTTATTCTAGACCCTATTCTGAAATTGTAATATTTTGAAATTTGTGTGAAATTGGCCAAATTACCAATTTCTGATTACTTTATTGGGTAGTTGAAATAGTTGACTGGACGACTGCTTGTGCTCAATTAATAAAATGGAAGACATACTAGTGAAATATGCTAACAATTTGGTTGACTGGATGTTATGTTGTTTTCCCTTTTACTTTGTTAGCAAGGTTCTCACTACATGTTCTAGTGTGGGGTAGTTAACTTAAAGGCCTTATAGTCTAGGGTAATACATTCATGATTAGCTGTGCTGTCTCTGATATCTTTCACCAGCCCTCTCAATAGGTTATTTAAACCACTATTACAAAAATAGGGGATATATTCCACATAGATATATTATACAGAATATACAGGTCTTAATCATAACAACATGCCCCAAGCAGCCACATGGTCCACCTGCCACAATTACTACCCCTTTTCTCAACATGACTTTAACCCCCAGTGTCTTGACACACTGTAATCACAGGGTATGATGGTTACATCACTTTAAAGTATAACTCTTACCTCTGGCACACACATCCTGCCCAGAAAAAAGATAAGAAGGAACCACCAGTGCTTCCTACTAGCTTGAAGACATCTTGGAGAGTGAGAACAAGGGAGGGGCTTAGCTATGCTCCTCCCACTCCAAAACAACAAAAGAAAGACTGTTGCCTTGCACCATTCCACATGCACCCACAATAATTTGTTTTTCTCATACACTTTTTTACAAAGAGAAATACAACTTTATAAACTACTTATTTAAATGTGTGTGTGTGTGTGTGTGTGTGTGTGTGTGTGTGTATACTACAACCTATTATATTGAGAAAATCAGGCTTGACTCAGCTTCTCTCAGTCTTAAGAGTGGCCTGCCCTCAAGACATCATTAAGCAGCAATTGTGATCTCATCAATTCAATATAATTAGGTATTCCTGAGTAATTGTTACTTAAATACATCAATACATGTTGGGTCCTATAGCCCCATAACACTGGAACAGTGTAATTGGCCTAAAATAGGACTCAAAGTGGGCAAAAATCACTGATGCGTATATAGCGCCAACACAGTAAAATACACGAAAGCATCATTTTGTCAATTTTCCATCAAATTTTACACTTTTTTTATTTTATTACATTCAGAAAAAAATTCTTTACCATTTCATAAGAAAAAATAACAAAACATTTTCTTGAAAATTCTTGGACAGTGTGGACAAGTTTTAGATTGGACAGTGAAAGGGTTAATAACATGGTCTACATTTGTGAACAACTTTGCTTAACAACAGCTTATCCCTATTTAATTACCAGTGTGCTGTATTGGCTCAAACCAAGCAAGCATTTCTATGCACTTTTATGCTCCTTGGAGCATAGCAGAAGCCATGCTTGCATTCCTAACTTTCTCATCCTTTCTCTCTCATCTAACCCAGTGTTTCTCAATATTCCACATTGCATCTCTCCCTTAGCAATCTCAGGTTCTTCCAAATCCACACCATCCTTAACCCTTTCAGGGTCCAAGAATTTAAAAAAAAAAAAAAAAATTCTTATAGAATGATAATCTTTTTCCGATCATAACGCCACAAAAATTATGAAATTTGATTGAAAACTAACGGAATTATGCTTTCATGAAGTTAGCGGTATCGATGACACTTACTCATCGGCGATTTCGCCCACTTTGAGGCCTATTTTCGGCAATTTCCAATGTTTCAGTCTACTAAAATTATAGCTATTTCGCTAGAACTCCATTTCTTCTATCGATTGAGTACAAGAAACCGCCTATTTACCAATTTCAACTACCCAAAATAGTGGTCAGAAAATGGCAATTTGGCATATTTCACACAAATTTCAAACAATGCCAATTTCAAAATAGGGTCCAGAATAAACAAGGCAGACATTCCTGGCACTAAAATAACATCTTCTCTGTTCATTAGTCACGTTTCCAGGCCCCTCTTACATTACTTTTGCTTATCATTTTGAATTTTTATTCTCACAAAAAAATAGAAGATTTACTGTTATGTATACAACTGCATCATTGTAAAAATGGTATAAACAATATCAGAGCACTTGTGCAAGAATATTAGACTCGACAGTTGATGTGTATTGGACGCATGGTGTGATTTGTTTACTCTTGAACATTGTCAAAAATCGAACATTTTCGCTACTTTGAGCTCAATTTCAAGGTACATGTCATTGTCAAACTAATCAAAATCATCTCTATTTCTGTAATATATATTCCATTCTATCAAATGAGACCAAGAAAACGAGAATACATCAATAAATACCATACGAAAATAGACTGCAAAGTCACTGTTTTAAACCAAAAATACGGTCAGTTTTTTTTCCTCATTATGCACTGTGTGGTGCAGGAATTTTTTTATACTGCGCACACTGACTGCACAGACCCATTCTATCACATCTAGGCCTAACAGCCTGTTTCTGCTTGATTTGAGGGCGCTAGAATTTAGGCGTACTAGTACGTCAATAACCCCAGGGCGTAAGCCGTACTAGTACGTCAATAACCCTGAAAGGGTTAAATTCTCACGAAAGAATAAATTATTTGCACTGTTATGCATTATTTTGACAATAGTAATTACTGAAATTCATTGAGTTAATAAAACAATTATTGTCTAAAAATTGACCAAAGGAGATTTTTTAACCAAAAATGAAGAAATAATAAGCTGTTTTTATGTACAAAACAAAACACTTAACAAATAATTAAATTAAAGGTGATTATTTGACCCAAAAATTAAAGAAAAAAAACTTTCACTTCAGAATTGTAAACTTAATATCAAATTTCTATTTGAATTGTACAATTTTAATGAGAACATTGAGACATGCTGAGAAACTGATTGAGAAAATCAAGGAACAAAAAAGTTAATTTTGCTTGAAGACTGCCAACCTCACAGATACTGACACTTTCAGGAACTTAGACATTAGAAATTTAGCAACTTTTTATGCTATGTCAGGCTAGTAACACTATATCACCTTATAGATCAATACTGAACACATGTATTGTATAAACTACCGAAAGTTGCATAAAACCTAAAAAAATAACAAGAGAACACACGACTGCTTACCTTTAGGCACACCAGACATGTGAGTGGGATAAACTTAGTGTAGATGACCTGGCACCCACCAGAAGATAGCAAACAACATTTGGAATGGCTTTCAAGGTCTAAGAACTAGACCTGCATGTTGCATCTAAAGAAAAGTTTGTGAAGGTACATAACCCTCCTCAAGTCCTCCTCTGGCCAAAATACCTTCCCTTGGACTTGAAATTCCTTTCCTGGGAAATCAAGTGGACCCTGTGCAAGACTATCCTAACTACAATTCCTAGGAATTCTAAAGAAATATTTAAATCCAACACCCCTCTCCTCAAGTCATGAAAAAAAAAAAATCTATCATGGGCCAGTATTCCATGTACAGTGGTACCTTGGTATACGTCAGCTTTGGAATAAGTCCAATTTGGACGCGAAAATTTTTGTTTGGTATACGACCTTTGTTTGGAGCACGCCAATCTTTTGAAAAACAAGGCAGGAACGAGCCAAGAAAGTGAAGGGTTTAAAGCCAGCCATGGCTGGTTTGATAATTTTAAGAAGAGGACTGGCATTCACAGTGTTGTGAGGCATGGAGAGGGAGCCAGTGCTGATAAAGATGCCGCCAATGATTTTGTTACAGAGTTTGGGGAATTTGTGGAGGCTGAGGGTTTTGTTCCCCCAAAAGTTTTTAATTGTGATGAAACAGGCCTGTTTTAGAAGAAAATGTCTAACAGGACCTATACAGTGGTACCCCGAGTTTTGGCCGTAATCCATTCCAGAAGCTCAGGCGAAACTCAAAATGGCCAAAAGTCAAAGTAATATTTCCCATAAGAAATAATGTAAATCCAATTAATCCATTTCAGACCCCCAAAAATATTAAAAAAAAAAAAAAAAAAATTTTTTTTTAAAGAATAACTATAGTTTTACATACACAAAACAATTATAAATACATATAATACTTAAATGAGTAATGAAATAGATAAATAAACATTTAAAATCACATTTACGTACCTTTATTGAAGACTCTTGTTGGCGTCTGGAAGATAGGGAGGAGGAGAGAGGGATGACTTATTGTTGCCTCAACCACTTCCTCCACCACTGTCTCAATCACTGCCTCAACCACTAACTCCACCACTGCCTCCACCACTGCCTCCACCACTGCTTCAACCACTGCCTCAACCACTGCCTCCACAACTCCCTCAACCACTGCCTCCACCACTGCATCGCAACATCAGCTTCCTTGATTTCTTTTTTCTTTGCCAGGATAGAAGTGATTAAAAAAGTGATTGTTGATTTGTTTTTGCCATACATCCTGGCAAGCTGGAGCACACGCACACCACTCTCGTGGTTAATTATGGAGCAGTCGCACTCAATCAACAAGCACAAAACACAATAAATTATTGTGAAATGAAACAAAATTTAGCCGAAAAAAGTGACTGAAACTCAAAATGGCCGAAACTTAAGGCACCACTGTATTACACAAGAGGAGAAGGCATTACCAGGACACAAGCCAATGCAGGATAGGTTAACTCTCTTGTTCTGTGCCAATGCAAGTGGGGATTGCAAACTGAAGCCTCTACTGATCTACCATTCTGAAAACCTGGGGGCCTTTAAAAAACATAACGTGCAGAAAACTCAGTTACCTGTGATGTGGAGGTCAAACAGTAAGGCTTGGGTAACCAGAGAATATTTCAGCGAATGGTTTAATGTTGTGTCTGGGCCAAGTGTAAAAAGTCATTTAGAGGAGAAAAACCTGCCTCTGAAGGCCCTCCTCATAATGGACAATACTCCAGTTCACCCTCCAAGCTTGCAGGAGTATGTGCTGCCAGAGTTTGACTTCATCACTGTAAAGTTTCTCCCTCCCCTAACACGACTCCTCTCATTCAGCCCATGGATCAGCAGGTCATCAGTAATTTCAAGAAACTCTACCCTTAAAGCACTATTCCAGAGGTGCTTTGAAGTGACCTCTGACACAGAGTTAACCCTAAGAGAGTTTTGGAAAGATCACTTTACTATCGCCCATTGCATAACTCTCATTGACAAAGCCTGGCAGGAAGTTTCATACAGAACAATGAACTCTGCTTGGAGGAATTTGTGGCCAGAAGCAGTGGCTGAAAGGGACTTTGAGGGCTTTGAAGCTGTGTCTATAGTGGAGGATATTATCTCTCTGGGCAGGTCCATGGGTCTGGATGTGAGTGATGATATGGAGGAGTTAGTGGAGGGCCAAAGGGAAGAGCTGACCACTGAGGAGCTGCAGGAGGAGGAGCACAAGACTAAGATGGATGCACTCTCTTCAGGCTCGGAAGAGGAGATAGAGGAAGCCCCTACTTCATTAATCAAGGAAATCTTTGCCAAATGGATGGATATCAAAAACTTTGCAGAGAAATACCACCCCAACAAAGCCCAAACAAGCCATAATAGCATTGTCTGGAATGACCAGACAATGTCACATTTCTGAAACATCCTGAGGAGAAGGCAGAAGCAAAGTTCTTTGCACAGATTTTTAGTAAAAGTCAAACCTGGTGGGCTTCAACTAGGTCCAAATAGGGAAAAAGAGACAGAAAAGAGAAGGGGACTCTCCTTCCAAACAATAACATTTCCTCCTCCTCCCTTCTCAGCACTATCCTAGTAGGCACTCGACTCTTTTCAGCAAAGTAAAGTGAGGTTAAATTTGCATTTATTTCATCTAATTCTTTTGCATTTCTGTATGTATTTTAGTATTAAGCAGTGTTCAAATTACATATTTTAGTATTAAGCAGTGTTTAAATTACATATTTTAGTATTAAGCAGTGTTTAAAATACAGTGGAACCTCTACTTACGAGTTTAATCCGTTCCAGGAGCATGCTCGCAACTGGATTTGCTCATTTGCAGAGTCAATTTTCCTCATTTAAATTAACTGAAATGGAATTAATCCGTTCCAGTGGAATTCCAGGCTCCACAAAATACTTCAATAATTTCCCAAATATCATTTCTATGGCTTATTTATCTATCACAATTCATCTAATAAGACGTAATAAACAATATTAATAACATAGATACATGATATATACATTAGAATGAATGAAATATTACGTATTTGAGTAGTGTTAGGGGAGGCGGAGTCAGTGGCCATTGTTGTTGTTGCTCTTGGCATACCTTCCCATGCTTTTATAACAGAAAACTGAGTGTTTGTAAGGCAAACTCCATTAGATCGTCCTTTTTCTATCGCTTAATTGCTTAATGGTACTCTCAATGGTACACTCTCAATGGTACACTCTCAATGGTACACTCTCAATGGTACACTCAATAGTACACTCATAATGCTACACCTAATTTGTGTTTATGTATGATTTCCTGCTTTAATTCCATGGAAATCATCCTCATTTTCTTCTCAGCACTGTCCTTTGCACTTGCTTTCTTAAGATCCATGGTTAGAAAGAAGAAATTTCGCAAAATAACTGCAAGAAACTTAATGAAAACACAAAAAATTCCCTCCCTCCCTGAGCGGCGATGTTTTGATGCACACTGCCATCTTGTGGTGGCGATCTGAAACTCATATTATTATTATTATTATAATTATGTATTATTTTTTAGTACGTACGTATTCTTATAATAATAATAATTCTTATAATAATAATTATTC
Source organism: Cherax destructor (assembly GCA_009830355.1). NCBI lineage: Eukaryota > Metazoa > Arthropoda > Malacostraca > Decapoda > Parastacidae > Cherax > Cherax destructor. The sequence continues at coordinate 4,019 of WNWK01020080.1, read as the reverse complement.
TTATAATAATAATTAATATATTATACATATTATTATTATTAGTAGTAGTACAGTGGACACCCGAGTTTCATAAAAACTTCACTCCTGAAGTCTGCTCAAGCGCCATTACCGAACGAATTTACTCCCTTAAGGAAAAATGTCACGTAGGTTAGTCTATTTCAGACCCCCAAAAATACACTTCCACAAGCACTGACAATATTATACTTACATAACTGTACGATTTCCGGGGTTTACGAAACTCGGGGGTCCACTGTACGTATGTATTCTTATAATAATACTCTTGCTTACCATTTGGAATTTTTATTCACACAAAAAATAGAAGATTTACTGTTATGCAGACTATTGCATTATTGTAATAATTGTACAAATAATGTCAACCCATTTGGACAGGTATTGGACAGTGACATCGTTTGTTTACTCTTGAACATCGCCAAAAATCAAACATTTCAGCTACTTTGAGCTCAATTTCAAGGTACTTTTCATTGTGAAAGCAATCAAAATCATATCTATGTCTAATATATCTTCCATTCTATCAATTGAGACCAAAAAAAATGAGAATACAACCATAAAAACCATACGAAAATATACCGCTAAGGGCCGGCTAATGCCAAGAAGTGAACTCAGTTATTTACAGTCAGATTTCTTTCAATTTTGGTGTACATTAATTAACATCTTTCCATCATACATTGCCCAAGTTTCAATTAGATAGTCCAACAAACAAATGAGATCCAATTCCCTAGATCAAGAGCAAGAGCCCTCACCAGCATCAAGGAACCTCCCTTGAGGCCCACTTGCATCTGGAAATTTCACTCGCCTTGGAAGCAAAAAATCGACCGATCGACTGCTCACATCTGGAAAAACTCGCACGTGGATGGGCTCGCAAGTAGAGGTTCCACTGTATTTACAACCCCATCAATTTATAATATCAAAAACAATTGGATTTTTTTTTTTTCATGGGAACAGATTAATCGTTTCCTATACAGTGGTCCCTCCATTTTCGTGTACTCTGTTTTCGGTGTTTCAGTTTTCGTGCAGTTTTCGTGGAAAATTGACCTCTGTTTTCGTGTGATTCCCTCCGTTTTTGTGCTTGGTCCGGAACCTGTCCACCAGTGCCGCGCACATACAAGGTCGTAGGCCACCACCCATGCACCTCCCACGCACATTGTCACGCAGTCTAGATTTTACGTTGAGTGAACATCACCCCAGGAGTTTATACAAAACATTTTTTACAATTCATTGTTTTTGGGCCTTGATTATTGTGTGTGACTACTAAATAAGCTACCATGGGCACAAAGAAAGCTCCTAGTGCCACTTCTTTGGTAAAGAAAGTGAGGAACACAATAGAACTGAAGAAAGAAATAATAGAAAAATATGATAGTGGTGTATGTATTGCCGAGCTCGCCAGGATATACAAAGCCCCAACAACCATCGGTTCCATTGTGTATAAGAGAAAAGCAATCACTGAAGCTAATGTTGAAAGGGGTGAATACAATAACGAAACAGAGATCACAAACAATAGAAAATATGGAGAAATTGTTGTTGCTGTGGATAAACCAAAAACTGCTAGCGGGTGATAGTGTTGTGGAATCCATCATACATGAAAAGCAAGGCAGTTGCATACCGATCTTGTCAAGAAAATACCTGGAACTAGTGATGTTGATGTTGATGAATTTAAGGCCAGCAAAGGCTGGTTTGAAAAATTTAAGAAGCAAACTGGCATACACAGTGTTGTAAGGCATGGTGAGGGTGCCAGTTCAGATAAACAAGGGGCTGAAAAATTTGTGCGCGACTTTAAAAAATATGTAGAGGCTGAAAATTTCAAACCCCAACAAGTGTTTAATTGTGGAAACAGGCTCTTTTGGAAGAAAATGCCAAGGAGGACCTACATCACGCAGGAGGAAAAGGCAATGCAAGGACACAAGCCTATGAAAGACAGGCTAACTCTCATGTTGTGTGGTAACGCTAGTGGGGATTTCAAAGTGAAGCCTTTCTGGTGTATCACTGAAAATCCCAGAGTGTTCAAGAACTACAGTGTTGACAAAAGTAAATTGTGTGTGTTTTGGAAGTCTAATGCTAAGGCATGGGTCACTAGGAAATTTTCCTGGAATGGTTTAATCAAGTGTTTGGCCCCAGTGTGAAGAATATCTATTGGACAATAAATTGCCACTTAGTGCCTCCTGGTAATGGACAATGCTCTGGTCATCCTCAAGACTTGGAAGACCAAATTCTAGGGTTTCAAATTTGTAACAGTGAAGTTCTTGCCTCCTAACACCACTCCTCTCATCCAGCCCATGGACCAGAGGTCATTGCAAACTTCAAAAAACTGTACACCAAAGCAATGTTTCAAAGGTGCTTTGATGTGACCAATGACACTAAATTGACCTAAAAGAGTTCTGGAAGGATCACTTCGATATCTTCCATTGCATAGGCCTTATGATAAAGCTTGGCAGGGAGTGACTTCCAGGATGATGAACTCTGCTTGGGAAAGTTGTGGCCAGATTGTGTCCAGAAGGATTTTGAAGGGTTTGGGGCTGACCCTGAAGCCTATGGAAGTTGTGGCAAGTATTGTGGCATTGGGAATTGCATGGGTTGGATGTGAGTGGCGAAGATGTGGAAGAGTTGGTGGAGGACCACAATGAAGATCTAACCACTGAAAGAGCTTGAGCTGCAACAACATCAAACGACAACTCAGGAAATTGCTTCAGTGGAGGAAGAGAGATGTAAGGTGCCTTCTTCAGAAATTGGAGATTTGTGCAATGTGGAGTAGGGTGCAATCATTTGTGGAGGAACATCACCCTGAGAAAGATGTTGCAAACTGCTGGCTACTTTTACAATGACAATGCCATGTCCCATTTTAGGGACATTTTAAAAACCCCAGACACAGAGCTCTGGAGAGATATTTAGTCCACAGGTGTGCAGTGATTCTCAAGCTGGTCCTAGTGGGATTAAAAGACAAAGAAGGGAAGTGACCCCAGATGAGGACTTGGTACCTAGAGTCCTTATGGAGGGATTCCCTTCAAAATTAGGTCTCTTTCCCTTCCTCCCTCCTTCCATCCCAGCAACATCAGTCTTGTAAGGGTGTGCCACATTAATTTCATTCATTTTGCATGTAAATCTATCTTTGGCCCCCCCAAATTTTTTTTTAAACTTCTGGGTTTCTGGAACGGATTAATTGAATTTCCATTATTTCTTATGGGGAAAATGGTTTCAGTTTTCGGTGTTTCAGTTTTATGCATCCCCCAGGAACGGATTAAACACGAAAACCCAGGACCACGTACAGTGGACCCCTGAGTTCGACACCTCGAAAACGTACAATTATGTAAGTGTTTTATGTATTTTTTAGGGTCTGAAATGGAATAACCTACTTGACATTATTCCTTGGGAGAAAATTTCGTGTTGGCACTTGCGCTTTCGGAATGAATTATGCTCGAATCGGGGGTCCACTGTATTTTTTGGGAAAATTAGTTTCGTAAGCCTGTTTGGTATAAGTCCAAGGTCCTGGAACGGTTAAGGCGTATACCAAGGTACCACTGTATTTTAATTTGCTGGGAAGGGGTGATTTATCTGTAAATTCCTGATAAAATACTGTATGTGGTGCCTAAGCGTATAGGATGTCCATTGTATTTTAAAGAAAAAATAGTGAAATTTTTTTCCAAGGATGCATTTGCAGTTGATATATAAATAGTCAAGGAAAAAAGGTTGTCCTTACTAAATCTTTCTGCTGAATGCATCTATATCAATAAGAAGGATTAATGAAGTTCATTTCAACACAATCTTGACTGCTATCTTCCTTTACTTTTTTTCTAAAATTTTTTTACATGTTTACTTTTTTAAGACTACTCGTTTAAAGTTTTGTTAATACTATACATACAACTTTCAATGAAAGTTCCTTGTTAAACCCCAATTTAAAAAACTTACTGTAATAAGGTTAAACATTTTACATTACTTTCTGATTTTCAAGGAAGGAAAGGTTAACCCTTTCAGGGTCTAGACCCCAATCTGAAAATTGTTCACAGGGT